>CAEGAF010176526.1:0-14512 GCA_903067075.1 Micropoecilia bifurca | reverse complement strand
GAATGTATTTTCTTTTGGTTGAATGTATTTTTTTTGGTTGAGTCTATCTGTTTTTTGGCTGAGTCTTTGGTTGAATTTATTTTCTTGCTTATACAGCTTTATTTGTTTTGGGGAAGCTTACATGAACATTCTGGGCGGGGCTTAGCAATGTAAGACGTGTTCCGATTGGTTAGTGCTGACTAAAGCGGATGACTCCCTGAGTAAGTAATGTTCATCAAATGACACCGTTTAGCAGCTACTAGAGTCTCCACTCTGTTTCAAAGAAGAAATCTGACACAACGTATGACGACAGTCACATATTTTATCTGCCGCGATCCCCGGTAGCATATTATGCTAATTAATGTTAGCACTAGGTAAAGTTCATTAACTAGGCTTGAGTGAAATTGGTACAAGTGTATTTTAGTATACTTCAGATATACTTATAGGTATTAGTACACTTAATAATTAGCATACTTAAAGTGTATTTTCACAAATGTAAGTATGTTTGAAGTATACTAAAGTATACTTTTTTTTTAACCAGGGATGACAACAAATTATGTTTTATTTATTGATGTGTCTCTGCTTCTCCTTCGTTCTTTGTGGAGAGCCTGTAAACATGAACAGCGTTAGTGAAATGAGCAACCAGGGTGCAGGGCTCCTCACTTTAGTTCTCCTGGTGAAACATTGTCCTATTTTGGTTCCTTTTTTTCCCTTTCTTTGATTTAACAGGGTATTTTGGTCAATTTCAGTCTAAAAAGCGACATAAATAGGGTTAAAGTTGAATAGAGGCGATTATTTGAATAAAGGTCTCACTGTGTCTAAATCAAGAAGTATCAGCTTTGGTAAATTCTTCCTCTTTTTTGCAAAAAGACAGATGGAGGAACATGTTGGAAGTAGGACTCTTGGTGCAGTCATAATGTACACTTGCTAAGCAGATGCACACTCGTGTTACTCAGTGATTCGTTAACTGAAGATCAATCTGCTCACAAAAAAGCAACATGAGGAGAAAATGTTGCCACAGAAGCCACTCAGATCCACTAAACTTACACTTGCAAGCAGTTTGTGTTTGCTGGATTGTGTGAATGTTTAACTCAGGCAGAGGAAAGCCCAACCTGATGCTGATAATAAACTGTATTTGTAATTTACAGCATCTAAAAAGAATTATTAATTTCACCAGCCATATTTCTTTCCAATTATTCTAAAATTGGATTAATATCCTAAATATACAGGTATTAAAATTAAATGTGGTTTTGTGAAACGATTTCTCATATTATGCAGGATTTCCTGAAGCTGTACTTGTATTTAATAAGCTGTTGAGTGACTACTCCACATTATTAGTTTGTACATATTAATGAGTACAGTTGCCTGGAAACAGCTGAGCAGCAGCTGATATCCTGTAAATTAATAAATATCAGATTATTTTCCCACATATTTTTAGTTTCTAAAACTACTGCTGGCAAAACATGATTTTTAAGAAATAGGATCTGGCAGTAGAGATAAACTGAGAGTCGACAAATCCCCAAACTGTCTTGTAACCTCTGAAAGGGATTAGAATTTATTTCCCAGCTTTTTCTTTCTTTTGTTTTCATTTTTTTAACTTAAACTCAGAAATTTCCAACATTTTCTAGAAAAATTCTCAAATTTATGCTCATATGCTGTCATACAAGTTGGAGTTGCAAATTTAAAAATAAACAATAGAAGAGTAAAAACTGGACTGCATTAGTAAAAAGGAAGTCTATACAATAGGAACTTGTACATTAGTTAACTTTTAACTTTTCAAACTCAAAAACTTCCTAATTTTTTTTTAGAAAAATTCTCAAAATTTACAAGATTTTTAGTAGAAATTATTTCCTTTTTAAATACATCTACAATGGTACTAACAATTCCCCAAACTGTCTTGTAACCTTTGATAGGCATCCAAATTCAATCTGTAGAGACTCACACAGAGAGAGATGGGACCTGGAGGCATCCGGGAGGCTGGTGGTGGAAACGGGGAGGAGGTGGGTTGAAGCTCGGCTGAAGCAGGTGGATCAGTGGTTGCTTCGCCTTTTGAAGGATCTCTTGCCAGGTGATTGGATCGAGGTAGAGAGGTGGTGCGTCCTGATTGGCTGGGACAAAGGCGTGGTGATAGGTGATGCCGGAAGAGTCTTACAGGTTGAATTTCCGCCTAGGGCTACATTTGTATTTTTTTTTAAGTCTTTCACAAAGTTTTAAGTTTTTTTCAATTATTATTTCTGTTGCTTTTTATTTTATAAATATTTCAGAGGTATTTAAAGGAAATGTTTTACTTTTCAAACCCTGAAATTTCTTTTTCTGTCACAAAAATTTCTTGAAATATACAAATACAAAATTTTTAGTGGAATTTTGTGTGTGTATATAAATATATATATTTATACATAACCTATAACCTTTGGAAGGCATCCTAATTGTCATTTATTCAGTCTTTCACAACTTTTAAAAAAATAATATTATTTTTTCTTGCTTTTTATCTTAGAAATATGTCACGAGTTTTTTTTCTATGAATTTTTTAACTTGTCAAACCCTGAAATTTCTTTATTTTTCTAGAAAATTTCTCAAAATGTACAAGATTTTAAGTGGAAATTTATTCCTCCTTTATAAACATATATACATATCCATATGTATATATAATGGCTTTAATATGCCACCATACAGCAGGTACTGAAGTGAATTAATAAAAATAAAACCTAATATACAATAAAAACTTTAAAGGATCATCAGAAAGTCTGAGGATTTTTTCTTCCAGACCGCTTTATAGGATTATGAGTCTCTGAGAAAAATAAAAAGAAATGGAGGATGACTCAAGACTTTTAGAGCAAAGTACTTTTTCCCCTGATTAATGACATCATGCCTCACAAACTGCTCACAGGTCAAAGGACAGACCTGGAATTCACCGCTGGAAGCTCAATGATTTATGGTTCTGCAATGCGCTCTAGGGTTAAAGCAAACTGGATAAATGTACAAGGACTCCGCCACAAATTGTTCAGACGTCTTTGGGGGACAGCCGGCTCTAATATGAGAAACAAAGAGTTAAAGCTCCTCGCTGCAAGTGGAGGCTGAAACCCTCGGAGGCGATGACCTTGGATTTAAAGGATTCCCCCGACACGGATCATGAACAGGTGTTGGACCAGCTGCAGCTCAAAGGATCCTGGCTGCTGAGTGTCAGAGGGAAGTCGGAGGTTGTGGGGACGGACAAGCAGCGCGACCGTGACAGCCTGAGGCAGCGGCCATGTTCATTCCTACGCCCAGGAGGAACTGGGATATGATGCACAAGTCCAAAATATTCACTGTTATTGTTTCAAAGAAGGAGAAATGGTGGCTGACTGAGCTCTCTGGGAAGCAGAATAAAGAGTAAATTACATAGACAAAGCAGTCTGGTTTAGCTTAGCACTCAAAGTCATTACAAAGCTTTGCCAGCATCTTCTTTTTGAATAAAACGTCACTTGAAATTTCAAGAACAAAAAGAAAAACAGCATTGAAATTCATCTTTAAACGTCTGCAATGGAAGCTTGTTGCTCGTCAAATGCCATCCAGGGCTCACAGTCTCCTCCTGGATGTTGTTTTTATTCACTTGTGATGAAACATTTGGTAGTTTAAACGGGGCACATTTTCAAATCGCTAATGTTTATCTACATCAGAACAACGCATTCCTGAACAAAAATATTCACTCATTACATCGCACTGACGACAAAAAAAAGGAAAGAAAAACTCCTTTACATCGATATTTTCTTTTCATTTTCAAGTTCTTTTAGTTTCATTTAATCTCATAGGCAATCAAATTGAGATTTGAATAAAATAATTTAGTGATTTGAGTATCTTCTTATGAGCGTTTGGTAGTGTATTTCTCCGAATCGTCTCCAGAACCTTCTTGGGCCAAGATCATGATCATTTGCACAGTCTTTATAAATTGCAAATAAACTTTTTAACGTTTTTAGGGGGAGGGCGGATCAGTTTGAAATCAGGATTTCATGTCTTTATTCTCAAAACTTGTAATACTTGTACTCAAAACTTCTGCTCTGTGTCAAATACTTTCTCAAACCTTCCTCTTCTCTCTGGGAACAGAAAAGAACAGTTGCTTGGCAACCTCTCAGCCAATAGAATGGCAGCCACACAGGCACACCCACCAGAAGGAAACAAAACAGTAGAACACTTTCATTCTATTGGCTGAGAGGTTGCTAGGCAACGGTACTTCTTTGTTCCAAGCCAGAGCAGAAAAAGATTTGCAAGTGAGCAAAGAGCGATCAGTTTTGATTCCCCTATAGCTTTTATTCATGTCTCCTGAGACTGTCTTGAAATTTCACCAAAACTAAAACCAGGACACTTTTAACAGGTGGCAATTTATTTATTTACCGCATGACTGCAACTTTTAAGAGATAAGTAGTTGTTGTCATGAGCTGCGTTTCCACTGACCATATTGAAGAGGCGACCATTTTGGAAAAACACGTTTTTCTCTCACTAGCATAAAAAAACATTTCCAACATCGTTTTGAAAAGTTCAACCCTTTCTACTTGACTCAACATGTTGATTATTTTTTTGGATGGAAAAAGGGATTTTTAATATGATTTCAAGCTAAAACTATCCCACTTGAGCAGTTTTGGGTGAAACATATTTACAAATAGTTTTTCATGCAAAATGTACAACTCTGGAAAAGATTAAAAACACTTACAATGATTAGTTTCTCTGATTTTACATTTTATAGATAAAATGAACATTGCTCTTTTATTCTATGAACTACTGACAACACGTCTCTGAAGTTAAAGCAACAATATCACATTAGTTGCTGAAAATGAGAAATGGTCAAAATAATGAAAAAGAAGCAGCGCTTTCAGAGCCTCAAATACTGAAAAGAAAACACGTTCATATTCATTTAAAAACAACAGTACTGATATTTTAACTCTGAAAAAGTTCAGGAATCAGTATTTAGCGGAAAAACCAGGAGGTTTTCGACAGAGTTCACAGCAGTGGCTCTTATTTTTTTCATTGCTGTATTTAATCATTGTGCAGCTCTGTGAGTTTTGTTCTTTCAGCAAATGGCTTCTCAATTAATCACTGTCCTGGATTCATCCAATCTCATCCAAGCTCTCTAACAGAGGATAACTGGAAGTACCTAAATAAGTGTTTGTTAGTTCACACAGTGAGGAAAGTTTGAGCAGTTTAAGACGGGAGGAATTCACTTTATCATAATAATTAATACGAAGCTCGACTCCCCCATGAGTTTCCATTTGATTCTCCAAGCTGACTGCTGTCTGCTGACTCATTCCTCTAAAAAACAAAACGTGTTAATGCCGTGTAAGCAGGAGGAAGCTCCACTCACTCAGCTCCGCGATGCTGCCCACTCGGGTTGCCAGCAGCGACTGCTCCAGGGTGCGCAGCTCGGCCTGGGAGTATCCGTGACCCTCGCCGCCTCTCCCTGAGCGCTGCTGGTCTCGGTGCAGGTTCAAACTTTCTGGCAGGCTCAGCACACCTGGAAGAAACACAGAGGCAGACGCCACGGCCCATCAAGCAGCTGAACTCGTATTTGAGGAGGAAATTTAGTTAAACTAACTTTGTTCCCTTCCCCATTCCCCCTCCACCCCCCTATCGCATACAGGCAGCATCACGAAACACCAGGGGGACGGAAGCTGCAGAGAAGACGCAGAAATGCAAATCAGCACTTTTAGCTAAATGTAGAAAAACAGAGCTGGGAGTTAAGAGATGCACATTTATTTTCTTCTCCAGCTGCAGGTTGGGGTAAACATTTATCTTCATGATTAGACGTAAAGCGTAGGGTTAAAAGCACAGAGCGCTAAAAATGATTCCCTCTGAAGTCAAATAGGAGTTTATATTCTTGTTTGCGTTCGTCGTCGTCCATTTTTTAATTCATCACCTGAAGTCTAATTAAGCAAACCAGGCTCTGCTATTTCTGTGAATTCAAAGTGTGACCTTGGTGGGAACAGTTTCTCGTTTTATATTATGATCTCAGGTGTATTGTTTTTGTTTTTTTGTTCGTCTTTGTTGCAGCAGATTATGTTTGCGGACAAGAATGAATCCATTTAGGAGGCCATTATTGCAGCCAGGCATTGTTTCGCTGCAGAATGGCTTGTGACAGATTGGATATTGAGTTTTCTTTCTCCTGCAGGAGAACGGAAAGCAACACCACACTGAGGGCTAATCCTAATGACCCAGCGCTGCAGGATAAGCCGTTTCTCAACAAACAGTAATTAAAACATGGGGGAACTTAGTCTATTTGTCTATATTTGATGCCAGAATTGAAGACAAAAGGCCCATGCGGTTGGACCGATGGCAACAAGTCGGAGTTATTCTTGAATTTAGCCTCAAATTCCTCCCACAGCGTTTTCTTCCCACAGTGTCCAACCCGGGAATTCCAGTATTCCCCAATCAGAGTCCCACTCCCTTCTTCCCACAGCCTTTTCTTGGAGGTTTCCTTAATTTAGGGCTTCCAATAATTCCTTTAGCAGCTTTTTTCCTTTGCTACTTGACCGCTAAGCAGGAGGCGCAACACAGCTGATATCTGGGTGTGCCTGAACATAAATTCTTTGGGAAAAATATGTGAAAAGTTTCCAAAGAGTGGAAGTATTTCAACAAAACAGAGGTAGATTTAAACCATGTGAACATTTTGATACGATGTAAGACGAAGCTGAAGTTGGTTTATGATTGTAGCTTCCGATTTGGGAAATGGCTAAAGGGCGATTCCACCTGATTTTCCACTACCTTCATCATCTTTAATCTATTCTAGTTAAAAAATTACAACATGTAGATTCTTCAAACCTGGACTGGATCATTTCTGCACAGATGCCAGAACATTAAAACCAAATTTATGATCTGTGAAACATTCATCTGATTTGTGAAACTTCAATACAGGTTGATTTCACCAGATTTTACACATCTGGACCACAATAGAATTGCTCTAATTCCAAAACTACAATACTTACACTTTTAAAACCTGACTGGATTATTCTCAACTAAAACCAGAATATTTAAAACCAAATGTAGGATTTGAAAAACCTTCATCTGATTCAGCTCTCTCTTTCCATCTGGACCACAATGAGGTCTGAACTCCTCTGAAATTTCCATTATTTTGCTGTTATATGCAATTTTAGCTTTTTGTTTTCTCTCATAAAAGATGCAGAAGATGGTTTAAAATGAGGAGAAACTGCCCTTTCTCCTCATTTGTAAAACTGAAGTTTTACAAGTCAGATTACAGTCGCAAAATAAAGATTTTATAAATCCTGCACTTGGTTTTAAATATTCTGCTATTCCAGCAGAATAATCTAGTTCTGGTTTACAGAGTCTAGATGTTGCGGTTTTTTACTAGAGTAGACAAAACATAGTCAAGTGAAAAATTTAGTGGAATCGTCCTTTAGCCATATCCCGAATTGAAACCTGCAATCAGAAACCAACTTCAGCTTTGCAATTTAAAGGTAGACTTGCGATGTAATCAATTATTTCCTCTCCGGTAATATGATCAGTTTCTAATACATTAGAAAACAGACATTTACAAAATCTGTGAGATACCATGTGACATTAAAAACAAAAATACTTTATTAATCCCCAAACGTAAATCAAATGTTTCTGCAACTCATATACAATTTTCTCCCAGGAGTTTTTGTAGATGCTGATGCCTCCTGTAGCAGTCTGTATTACATTGATTCAAAATAAGCCTCTGACTGAAGACACACATTTGTTGTGATTAAATGATACAGATTGTAAATATTGCTGGGTTTTTGCTGATTTTATTTATTTTTTTTTTTTTTACATTTTTTGTGTTTCCAGATAGTATTAAATTAAATTATTGGCCTTAAACTCTCAAAGCAAAGAATCTATTGAAGAAACCAAAAATGTAATTAAATTTAAAGAAAGCAAACACTTCCTCTCATAAGACTAGACATCTACAGATGTTTTTATGTGGTTGCTTGTTCTGATTAAACCAAGAAATATTTGTTAAAAATCACAATACTCAGTTTTTTAACCATATTTGGATGAAAAAGCTGGATTTGAAACCGGAATACTAAGGTTATAGAACCAGCAGCTCATTTAGGCGTCATGTTTAAATGGAGGATATCAACTCAAAGTCTGCAGTAAAGCTAAACATATTGAGTTGGTCTTGCAGCAGTTTGTTCAGAACCATAAATATTAAGAAAAAGCAGCAGAAGCCCAGGTTCTGACAGAAAACTTCGCAACGCCTCAAGGCAACCAGAAAATTCATTGAGAGTTTAGCTTTGTCTCCTTTCCCACAGTGAGGTTGAGAAATCTCCTGAATTTCTGTGGGAATCCAAAACCAGATTTTGAACTTTGAATTACATTTCTGTGTTTTCTGAAATCACAGCCTGCTATCATTACTGCCATCCAGATTTAATCTACTTATACCTGTTTTTGTTCTCCTATTTCAAAAAGCAATGCTTTTAAAGAACCCACAGGGTGCAACCGAGTTATTTGCTGAATTATTCATCCTGTCAGATCAAGACGTATAAACAAGTCCGCAGCCATCTCTTTTCCCACCTCCCACTCCCTCTACATGTTATCTCTCACTAACATTTGGCTTCTCCGGATACAAAAAAAAGGAGGAATATTTGATCCTGGGTGATGTTTGTGTAATAAACATCAGAGGTGAGAAAAAACGCCAGCCTGGCTTCCTGAAGAGGAAAAACTGGCAAGCATGACAGATAAGAAAACTAAATACATTTTTAAATGTTTGACCTCTAAGGCAACAAGAAGAGTAAGGGGGAATTTATCTGCCATAATTTGAGAGTAAACATTTTCAGCCTCAAATTAGGATTTCATGTTTTTCTTCTAAACTTGTACTCAAAACTTCTGCTTTCAAATCTTTCTCCTCGCGCTCAAAACTGGTCTCTGCTTGGATCAAATCTCTGCTTGTGAATCATTTTCTGCTCGGCTTGGAATAGAAAGGTACCGTTGCCTAGCAACCTCTCAGCCAATAGAATGAAAGTGTTACACTGGGTGCAGTGACATAAGGTGAGGTTCTTCGATGGTGAGGCATTGACTTACGACTTATATAGACACCAGGCATGTTATTGGAGGTACGGAAATTTTGCGCAGGCATAAAATGCTGGGGGGCAAAAAGACTAATCTTTTACATGTCATCCATAGCCGCGTTAACTCAGTGAAACTTAGAAATGTAGGTATTAATTTTGTGATATGATCCGTGATATGAGAGAGAAAACACTTTCTCGCTCTGTATCCGCCAAGCTACAAGCAGACTCGTTGCCATAGCAACTGACAACAATGCTTCATGTTTTAGGATTTAACACCAAAAAAAACTAGATTAGCTACTGCTTCTACTTTACTGAATTACTTAGACATACAAACTACCTACCTACCTACCTACCTACCTACCTACCTACCGTGCCCGTTTCTACGCCCACTAGAAGGAAACAAACCCACCCAGTGTAACGCTTTCATTCTATTGGCTGAGAGGTTGCCAAGCGATGCGAGCAGAGAGGTTTACAAGTGGAGATTTGATCCAAACAGAGACAAGTTTTGAGAAAAAAGGTTTGAGAAAGCAGAGTGAATATTTAAAAGAGAGCAGAAGTTTTGAGAACTAACATTACAAGTTTTGAGAAGAAGGACATGAAGTCTTGCTTTCAATGTGTTGGTCTCTAATTATGGCGGAAGAATTCCATCATAAAAGAGCTTAGCAAGTTGTTCAGAAATGGGTTAATTCTAACTAAGTAGGTAAGATTCGTCGTACTTTCTTATTTTGAAAGCATGTCAGCCGCTGTCGAGTTGATAAAAATAGAGACTGGGTCATTGGAACAAGACCACTACAGAGCTCCACGAGGCGTAAAGGAATCCCTGTAGTGATTTCAACAAGACCACTGCCGCTCATGCAAGTCATCATAAATAATGTAGAGGATATCGAGCTCTGCAAGGAAACACACCACAACGGCCTGTGTGAGAACAAGAAACACAGGAGTATTTTTTCAAGTAAAATAAAGATTAAGAGCTGGTAAAACAGACGTCATGTTTCTGCCAAGTTAATGAACCAATCTTTTTGACAGATTTTTTAAGCATGAGTGCGTAGTTATTTGAAGAGGGAGTCTCTTCACACATTTTCTCTGTGAGATGAAGTTATACATTGAATAACACCAGTGCCCTGATGATCTGGTCACAGTTAAAATTGCCTGGATGGAAGCCAGAAATGTAAATGACCCGACTAAACCCTGTTTGGAGCCAGGTTGTCCATATCCATCCATCCATTTTCTGTACACCCTTGTCCATAATGGGGTCAGGAGGGTTGCTGGTGCCTATCTCCAGCTATGCTGCCCACATTTAGCCATAAATTCCAAAATTTAATATATTTCTCTTTATTTTCCACAAGAAGTATGTTTAAAAATAATGAAATTAGAGAGGACTTGCATTTACCTTCTGCCACCCCTCCAATCAAAGTGCAGAAAACTAAATTATATTCATAAAACCTGAGATCAAAAAGTGGAAGTGACCTACGCCCCTGAGCCGCCATCTTGGTTGGCAAACGCAGCACAAAACATGGATGAACCATGACTTTGAGACCAACAAAAAGAAAGTACCAATGTGCAAGAGAGAAATAAAATGTAGGGATCTAAACACGTATGAGACGCAGAATGTTACTTGTTTATTGTTGTCATAGCAACTTCATAGCAACCGTCATAACAGTTAGTTACGAAAACCTACCAAGATGGCCGTCAGCCACAACGTTCCCGGAACTGTGACGTCACATGACAACTATGTACAAGATTTGTCTAGGTCAACATTTTTTTAAATTTTGATCTTTAAGGTCAAAATCAGACATTTAAGTGAAAATGTGGGCAAGAGCTAATTTTATAAATTAATTTATAAAATAAAAAGTATATTTTGGACAGTCCAATATTAGTTATTGGGAGAATGACTTAGGATAGATGCTAACAACTAGTCTATTAGCACAAACTTGCTAACAGGCAAGTTAGAAAACAACATAAACTTTTTTGATAACAAGTATGTTCTAACATACATGTTTGAAAGCAATCTTTGTAAGAAAACTTTCTAACAACTTGCAAGTTTCCTAGTTAACTAACAGGCTAGTTAGCCTAACTGCTTACTAGCCTGTTAGCTTGCTAGGTTGCAACTAGCAACACTGAGACACCTCTGTAACTTCAATATATCTCAGTATATTTTGAGATATAGTAGAAATATACCTCACAATATTTTTAGATAGTTATGTTAGATTATACAGGAAGACAGTTCCGTTCCCTATGGCTCAAATTTAATTGATTTTAATATAAATTTTATCCAAGATCATATTGTAATTTTCAAAAAAAAAGAGGCAATTTCAAAAGCTGAAAAACTGTTCTTTGAGGACTTTTCTGAGGAACAAAAGATAAAAATAAAAAAATATCCGCCCAAAACCTTGTTTTCTGTTACACGTAAATACAAATGAAGAATATCATGCTGTTATTTTCTAAGAATAACTACCTTTTCATAAGACAATACAATAGCTAAAAAAAACAAACATTTTAAAAATAACACTGAAGGTTTTGAGAATATTTCATCCAGCATAATACTCTGTGAGGCTTTTGGCTGAATGGGAAAATGACAGCCTCTATTAGGCCGACTGAAACCTCCTTTTCTGAGTCCACAGGAGATCCCTCTGAAGACTAGCAGGCACCGCGGTGGATTAGGAAAAACAGCTTACCATTTTCACAAGGTGACAGTACAATGCGGTTTGAGCTGAGCTCACAGGGAAACACAGCTGGTTTAATGGCACACCTTGACATTTTGAATTGGAAACATAAATATCTTTCCAACACCAGACATTTGCTCATGACATTGGGGGCAAAAACGCTTTTATGTGTTATTTTTCTTGTTAGATTTTTTCACTGAGCCAGAGACAATGCATCATGGCTCCCCTATGTCTGCTGACTTATCAAGATAAAGCAACATTTAAATTGTTCTAATGAAAAGTTTGACTGGAAATTTACACCTGATATCAGCAGAGGCGGTCCTAGCCTGTTTGGAGCCCCGGGCGAACCAAACTCATTTTCCTTTTTGGCCAAATCAAGATCATAAATGTTCTTAAAAGGCTAGTTGTGCCAGAATGTATTGACAAAACCAGTTAAAATATAAATAAACTCTTAAAATGAAATAATACTGAACATATCTTCTCTCAGCCATTAGAATTAAAGTATTATAGCTATTGTATTATACTTCCGTGTTACAACAAATATCCGTCAGCAGTGATTTGATCTATCTAGATCAGAAGCAGGCACACCCACCAAAAGGAAACAAACACACCCAGTGTAACGCTTTCATCCTATTGGCTGAGAGGTTGCCAGGCGACAATATTTTTGTGTTCCAAGTGCAAGCAGAAAATGATTCACAAGTGAGCAACATATTTTCAGTCAGTCCAAGATTTAACAATTGTTTCTGTGATATTTTTTGCAATAAAAAACTGTTTGTGGTAGTAATTTAGAAATATTGGGACTTATGTATGACAGTAAATTCAACTTTTTACTTGCCATATCACTTGACATAAAGTAAGACTGAGGCAGCTATTTAGTAGATATACAGTAGAAGTAAAAAATATTTAGAGCTGACGTTTTTCATCACTTTTTTGAAAAATCTGCAATAAATTCAAAGTTATGCAAAAAATGCAGGGATTTGGAGGGACTGATTGATACAATTAGGCAGTAAACAAATAAAAGCTCATGTGAATCGATTGATAAAATAATATTTAAGCTCACTGTTATCTTGATGGCTCTATTTTTGTGTCTTTTTACACTCTAGAGGGCAGCATAAAACGTTGTAGCGGGCCGGATTTGGCCCCCGAGCCTTGAGTTTGACACGTGAGAGGATTTAAATGTAGCATCATGTAGTTTCTCTGAAAGCTCTTTTTCTGCTAATGCCAAGAAATTAGAGTGCTTTCATTTTATTTTAGAACATTTAAGAAAACAAATTGCCTTGAGTTTGACACCAGATTTATTTTCCTTGCTCTTTTTTTCTCCTTCTTTCAAGACAAACTAACATTAAAACAAGGTCTTTTCAAACAGAGAAAGGACAAAAGGTCTGCCTGCTCTGTTTGAGATCAAGCTGGCAGCATAATGAGATCCGTGATCAATTCCTCTTTGTGACAAGCTGACAGTCCCGGCTGGATGGTTTTATCGCCCGGAAGCTCGACCCGACAAAGTCCAACCTGTCAGCGAACTTCGCAGGAGAAATCCCTGGAAGATAGAAATTTCTTAACTAAATTGATTTCCCATTAAAAGCCACAGTTTGTGTAACAATGATGTCATTCTGAATTGCAAGTCAAGGTCACTAGGATCAGTCTGCACCATTCGGATCTCTTTTTTTCTGCAGGAATGTCCAATTGATTTCTTTTTTTTTTTGTCGTGAGCGAACTGCGCACCCTCCCTTGTCAGCGAGAAAACTCTGCAGGAATATTAACAGGTAGTTGCCATGGCACTAGGCGCCTGCTGCCTCGCGCTGCAGCGATTGGCTGAGCTGGAAATGCTTTACTGTAGGAAAACCGTTTAGAAAAAAAGGCAGAGTGATTTTTAAACCCACATCACTGAGCAGACAACACAAGCAACACAAAGCATTTGATCAAAAAAAAGGGGGATGAATTAGCGTGATAGCTGCTGGAGCTGCTACACCACAGAGACATTTATTCCCTCATCAATAATGAATGAATGTACTGGGGACTGAAATGGTCAAAATGATTAAATGGTTGACCCAACTGATGGACTGAGAATTGATCCATAACGCAGCTGATGTTAGAAACCCACAGGAGAAAAGCAACAAGAAATCCACAACTGTTTTCACAATTTTCTGACAATAAAGGGCTTAAATATAAAAATAAATACCACATCAGGGAGCATGACTTAATTCTAATCAGATGAAAATGTAGTTTTATCTAGAAGAGTTTTATTTGGTGGTATTTCCCTAGAAAGCAGAGATTGGTAAAGTAGCTTTTGTAAGGACTGTTTTGGGGGATAAACTACATAAAATAAGATGGAAATTTGATCAGCAGCAAAGATTTGATTTTATCATTGTGATATGATGTTTATCCTCTGTAGGCCTGATGGAAAAACATTACAGCATGGCCTTTATTAAGCCTGTCACAGCGTTTAACTGAGAAGCAGCTTTTATAACGAGCTCAGCAGATGTGCAGCTCCACCAGGTGTTTGCTAATTGCTGCTGGCTAGTCTGACGGAGCCGAGTGGGGGAGGAGACGCGCCTCGAAGGCGGGGCTAAGTCCACCTAGGCGTTTTGCACAGCTGAATGGTTGCCATGGAGATGAAAGGATTTCTTAAACATGCATTAAAAAGTCAATTTTAGGAAATACTGCTTCTTTAAAATGAACATCTCCGTTAATTAAAAAAATGTTTTAATTGCTATTTATGTAAAGCAGAGCTGCTCATTACGTCGATCGCGATCAAAGGTTTTGAGTCGATCTCGGCAGCAGGTGACAAACTGATCGCCGCAGGACGCTGAGACCAGAACTTCCTCTTCTGACAAGCTTATCAAAATATTCACTAAGATC
>CAEGAF010176525.1:0-19598 GCA_903067075.1 Micropoecilia bifurca | reverse complement strand
AACGAGGCTTCCTCCAATGAGCTGCGGACATCAAGCCGGGAGGCGACGCCTCTGGGCGGCGCTGAGCTCCAGGAGGAACCGCTGACCAACCAGGATCCGGAGCGGAGCTGCAGAGTCACAGGGTGACGCCCAGGGCCTGAGCTTAAGAGCAGCGGAGCCTCGACAGTTCGCATCATTTCTCTCTTGATCCCGATCAGACAAGCAGAAACATGGCCAGAACCAAGCAAACCGCCCGGAAGTCCACCGGAGGCAAAGCCCCCAGGAAGCAGTTGGCCACCAAGGCGGCCAGGAAAAGCGCTCCGGCCACCGGCGGCGTGAAGAAGCCTCACCGCTACAGGCCCGGTACCGTGGCTCTGAGGGAGATCCGTCGCTACCAGAAGTCGACGGAGCTGCTGATCCGCAAGCTGCCCTTCCAGCGTCTGGTCCGAGAGATCGCTCAGGACTTCAAGACCGACCTGCGCTTCCAGAGCTCCGCCGTCATGGCTCTGCAGGAGGCCAGCGAGGCCTACCTGGTGGGGCTGTTCGAGGACACCAACCTGTGCGCCATCCACGCCAAGAGGGTCACCATCATGCCCAAAGACATCCAGCTGGCCCGCCGCATCCGCGGAGAGAGAGCATAGAGGCTGGAGCTCCCACTGACACAACGGCTCTTTTAAGAGCCACACAACTTCATTAAGAGATGGTTCCCCTCATTCTACACATTACCACTGTAATTTCATTATGAACTTTACTGTGTATTTAGAAACCGTTTTATGTTGAAAGGGTAGCTATAAATGCAATTTTCTGAAGGCTATTTAAGATTTAATCAAATATAAGGTGATTCATCAAATATAAGCATTTCACCTTCACTTCATTTAATACTTCTAAAAGTGGTCTGTGGATCATTTACAACCCTTGGAGTTTTAGGACCAGATCCAGAATAGTATAGTACTTTATTTCAAACATGGAAGGCTAATGGAGACAAATGTCAGACTTTTATTTCCTCTCCAAATGGGGTAAAACCACACAATATGGATCTTTCCTTATCTTCTGGTCAAGATATTCAACCAAGTTTAAACAATCCTCTTTATTAAACTTGCCATTGGACATGGACTTTTTCTTAGGTCAAAATACATTTGTTGCCTTAAATACATTAAACAGCATTTAACTATGCTTTATTATACAAAAATGTGAATTGAAAATAGACATCTTTCCCCCACAGTAATATACTTCAAGCTAGCGGTTAAATATAGAATCTTATTCAGTATTTTGCTTATTTTTACTATGGACCTCTCGTGTCTGGAATAAAGAGATATATAAATAATCAACCCTCAACATTTTGTAAATCATTTAATGCACCTTCATTACATTTCAAGCCACATAAGACACTGTTTATGGCACTTTATACAGATTAGGAACAATCACCCTTCAGATGTAGTGAGTGGCTCTTAAAAGAGCCGTTGGGTTGGTGTGTGAACAGCAGCTGGTTCACTTGGAGCTGGTGTACTTGGTGACCGCCTTGGTTCCCTCGGACACGGCGTGCTTGGCCAGCTCACCGGGCAGCAGGAGGCGCACAGCGGTCTGGATCTCCCTGGAGGTGATGGTGGATCGCTTGTTGTAGTGAGCCAGACGGGAGGCCTCGGAGGCGATGCGCTCAAAGATGTCGTTGACGAACGAGTTCATGATGCTCATGGCCTTGGACGAGATCCCGGTGTCGGGGTGGACCTGCTTCAGCACCTTGTACACGTAGATGGCGTAGCTCTCCTTCCTGGTCCTTCTCTTCTTCTTGCCTCCTTTGCCGGCGGTCTTGGTCACCGCTTTCTTGGAGCCCTTCTTGGGCGCAGACTTGGCTGGTTCAGGCATGTTTTCTCACTGGTTCTGACAGCGACGAATGACTTTCTACTCGCGGTCAGGTTGGTATTATACACCCAACATGCAAATAGGGCTGTGTCATCCCCCAGCTGTGATTGGCTGTTTCGCTCAGCTGAGTTCAAAAAGAAATGACGTGGGATTTTTCAACTTTGCGCGCAGCCAAAATGAAAGAAGCGGGAAATCCTGACGGTTCCTCATTGTTCTCAGTTTAACTTCTCCCCATAGAGTCTGTAACTCACCAGAACCGATAACTAGAGAGACACATTTTTTGTTTATATTTTTTTTACAACAAGCAGGTCAAAAAATAAGGTTTAGCCACTGAAAGACTGAAGACAACAGACCACAGTGTTGTGTTGTTTCATTTGAAGACATCTGTTGTTTCACCTGTTAGGTTTATGCCTCATGTTCATTTACCACCACAAACAACCATTTCTTTTTCTATGAGTTCTAAATATAAACAAAACCTTAAAAAACCTTTTAGCTGAATTAGGAATTAATCACTGAAAACACACATAGATTTCAACTTTAGATTGGTTCTGACACTGAATCCTGACCTCTAGCTCTCTAGACCTCTAGAAACTGGGTAGTTTCCAAACCCAGTCGTAGTTTGAATGTTGTGTAGCTACTCTAAGAAGCACCATAATGTTTCTCTTCAAATCTTTTCCTTTTCTTGAATCTGGCTCTGGAGCATTTAAAGAAAGTTAATCTATTTGTGATTCTTTATGTAGACAGAGTTCTTTGGGTAGGTGAGGTATGGTGTTCTTTAAAATGGACGTCTGCAGGTAAGATGGGGGGCTAACATTTTTCTTCAGGCATGTGTACCATCTTGAAACGGTTTTTTTGTGTTAGTTTTTTTAGGAACTATTTCTGCTAAGTCAGAGAGGTTTTTAACTCGTATCATTAACGCTTCCCTTTGCCTCATCCAGGTCACGTCTTCATTGAGCTGCAGAGAGTAAAGATGTTCTCTCCCAGAGGCCTTCAGTCTGTGTTGCTCCTTCTTGCTCTTCTTGGACTAGGCCATCATGGTATGTTTGACATCTGCTTGCATCAAATAATGATACACTTGATCTGACTCGCGTATTTAAAGCGAATGTCATTAACACGCAAGATGACAACCAAAGAAATGTGAAAGTAAAAACTTTGTATACTGGCATTTTACCTAAGCGTCTGTAAGAGTCTTATAGCAGAAATGAGATCGGAAATATCAGTTTTGTTCTCTACTAATATTTATGACTAAATAAGGTTTTGCTGAGAGAAACTAGAGGATTGTATTTTTGTCATTTTCGTTTTTGTTAGTTATAGCTACAGATTTATTAAAATAAAATAAAGAATGATTCCGCATAATGAATCATTATGTTGTTTATAATGTGTTTCAGATGTGGAGGCTGCAGAAGGAAAACAAGTCATTCATAAAAGAGTTGGAGACTCTGTGGAGCTTTTATCAAATTTACCAACTGAAGGCGTCACCAGGGCAGATTGGAAATATGGAAACTCACTAATAGCAAAGAAAGATTCAGGTCTTAGTCCAACCAATCCATTTCAGGGCAGAGCGGAGTTTAATAACACAAGCTTTAGTTTAGCAATAAGAGACCTGACTCTTCAAGATTCTGGTGAATTCAGTTTTAGCTCAGTAACTGACAAACAAAGACCTACAGTCCTCATCACTCTGCAGGTTCACGGTAAGATGCTGGTTTTGTTCACAACCTTTTAAAGAAACATAAAAAAACGGAATACTTATCATTTATTTACAGTTTTTCATAAAGTTTCTAAATTCAATAATAGCAACAGTCTGTCCAGTCCTAAAGCGTCTTAAAATAATAGCTGTTTAATGTTCAATGTGGCAAAATTCTGCCAAGAGATCAATTTAGTTTGAGTTTTCTGTGACCTTAAAGAAAATAGCGATGACCACAATAGAACACAAACACATACAATAAATACATTAACTATAGATATAATGCCATTATTAATAAGCTATTCTAATTCTTTCTCTGTTTTCACATTAGAGCTGATATCTACAAATCTCATTATGTTTTCAAACATCACTCAGCCTGGACCAAACGGATTTTGTACAGTTTTTCTGGAGTGCAAAGCAAATTCTCACAGCAATTGGACCTACAGCTGGACTGTGGGAACACAAACCAGAAACGGCCCCAGGATGCAATACAACATTAGACCACAAGATGGAGACACCAATTTCACCTGCAATGCTTCTAACGTTGTCAGTGAGAAGTTAGTATCTGAAACACTGAGATGTAACAACACCACAGGACCCACAGGCTCTCATGAAGGTATGTTCAGAAATATGAATTATTCTGTTTTACTTGTTTGTGTATCAAGTTCACATTTGTAAAGAAAACATAGACCAGTTTTATCAAGAATGAAATTGACATTATTCCAAATAAAAAAGGAAGTTAGCGAGTTATTAAGTTCTGAGAAAAGGGGATGTTGTCACAGGTCTTTTAATCATAATAAGAGACAGTTTACACAGAGGCTCTAATACATGTTGGATTAAATGTGATCCCAGATGAAGGTGTGAAGTTTGATACATACTTTCACATTCATGGGACATTTTTATGCTTTTTTGACTGGACTTGTAACAAGCATGTGACACTCTGCACTCATCTGAAGTAAGAAGATACATGCTCATTGCAGTAATACAATAGTGAAAGTACATACAGAAGATGTTTTTAGACATATTAGAGTCAAAGGTGAAAATATAGTATATTACAGGAAAGGGACATAAGCCTTCAGAGTTAATGTTTCAAACAAAGACAAATATTTTATCACACACTAAAGTGTCCTATAGATCAGTTTTAAAACTAGATTTTATCAAAGCCATCATGAGAGAGTGCTTGTAGGCAGCCATTAACCACCATTAAAAAGATATTTAAAGCTTTTTTAATGCATAAAAATAAGCATGGTTTTAGTAATTTATTCACAGAGCCACAGGCTGCTTTTTGTCCCCTGATGGTTTTTCTGTCTGCCGCCATATTGTTGCAGGTTGTGGTTTTTCTCCTGTCATGTTTTGGTTTAGGTTGGTTGTTGGACTTCTTGTTATTCTGGTGCTGGTCTGGCTGGTTTATGACGTAAAGTTGAAGGGTAAGATATGATATTTGAAACTTTGTCTTTAACCAACAATTGAATTTATATGCTGTAGCTTTGATCCATTTGGCTTGTTTGTTTCTTTCCACAGAAGTATTTTGTTCCAGGTGTGTAGGACTCTCTCTCTTCTTCGTATTAAAGTTTTACAACTTATCAAATCAAACATGATTCCTTCCTAACACAAAATGTAACTATTTGTTTATTCATTCCAGGTTTAAACACGATGCAGCAGTCGACCAGGAACCGAGTCGGCTGGATCTCAAATCCTCACCTCCTTCGAGTCAGTTTTCTATTTTGTGATCAAATGATAAGAAAGTAAAAATCCACGTACTGTCAAACTTTTATGTAACAGTTTGCTTTAATTATTGACAGGTGATGCTTTGGTGCATGAAAACTCAGGAGGATCTGCAGACGTTTAAGAAAGTATGAACTGCTGATATTCAAAACATTGTCAGAAATTAGGAAATATACTGTTAGGTTTTTTTGTTGTTGTTGTTTCAGATGAAAACATCCCACCTCTATAAGTTCCCATCAATGATCAGGACAATCGATTGAGAACGAGATGAGCCCAGGAAATCCATCAGAAAAATCTTACTTTTGTGTATCTGCTCTGTCTTTTCAAAGCCCAGCCGGTTGTGGAAGACGGTCTCTCACACTGAACCAGGTTCTGGTTCTGCTGGGGTTTTCTTCCTATTAAACAGAAGTTTTTCCTCTCCACTGTCACTGCATATATGCTTGCAATGAGGAAAATGAAACAACAGGGTGCAGCGATTGTCCACTGTCAATCACAATCTGCTCGGTTTCCTTAAAATATTTTAACAAATTTGAATAATAAACCAAATTTGAATTGATAACTAGGAACAAATAGAATGTATGTTTGGATCGAATTGTCTTGTTTTATGTAAAGTCCCTTGAAATGTTGAAATATAAAAAAACTGAATTGAAGTGAAAATGTAAACAGCAGTGTCTCACATAATGAGTCATAGTTCAAAGGAAATGTTAATTTTTTGCCTTCATGTTGCTTTTAGTCACACATTGGTGTTTTGAAGTTTTGAAATTAGATGAAGAACCGATTGTTTAGTCAATTTGCATATTTAATATCTTTATCATCATCTTTATGACAAAGATTTGCATATTGCTGCATTAAATACTCGTTGGCACATTAATATGAAATAAATGACTATTTTCTTCACCTCTGGTCTTTTTCTTCTGTTTTGCTAAGAACTCAGAAAAAAAAAACATTTGCAAAGAGATAAGAAATCTGAAAAATATTTTCAAAAATCCTGACCTAATACTTCAGGTATATAATCTGAATTATGCTCAGATTGTCTCTGGATCTTGAAGTCACTGAATCTCATCTTCTATCCTTTTGTTTTTTTTTTGTTGTTTTAAGTTGTTCACCTGAACTAGTCCTGACATAACATGTTGAAATAGTTGTAAAACAATGGCAGACTTCTCATTTTCTTAATCAAATTAACCAAAATTGCAAATTTATGAAAAGGCGATGATGACCGGCAGCTGATGGAGGGAAAAGGAATCAAGTGAAGTTAGTGGAGATTTTAGCTGTGTTTTTTGTCAGTTGGACTTTTATTACCTGTTACAGTGAATGAGTACAAACTGGGTTGTTTACAAAATGAAACTACAGTCTGAAAATGAAATGATATTAACAGAGTATGAAATGGGAACATGGATCAGTGAATTCACACAGAACTACTGAGTGACAAACAATGATATTATAAGAATTAGAATAAAACATTTGGATCTATACATAGTATAGAAACTCAACTATATCATTGTACCAATTAATTCTACTTTTTAGTTCATCATATACCTGTAATTTGTTATTACAAATATTACTTTTTTAAGTCATTAGTACCAAGAGATTGGCAGCAGGTGTCACTGTTGCTCCCCTTTCCTGTAACCATCACCCACCTGTAAAACCACCAGCTGATGTCCATTCCAGATGGAGCATCAACAGATAATCCCAACGATGTGAAACCATTTTCAATTACAAACAGAACCTTGTCCTCAAATCTTCATTTTTATGTCTAAGCTTTTTCTCTGATCATTAAACAAGAAGAGCTTCAGGTCGACTGAATGCTAAAAAGTTGTGGCTTTTATTTATGCTCTAAAGTGCAGCTTACAGCCGTACAGTTCAACTTCGACTCGCTCACTGCGGTTTTAGCACATTCTTGTCAATCACATTGACACGTCTCTACAAGAGGAAGTGCAAAACGCTCGTCTTTGCTGACCAGGGGCCTTCTGGTTTTTTTTCTTCTTCACATTTCCTCTGATTACCATCTCTCTCTCGTTGTATGTCTTTCTCTCTCTCCCTCTCTCTCCCTCTCCCTCTCTCTCTCTCTCTGTCTCTCTCTCTCGCTTGCTATCAAACTTTATCTCCACTACTTATGTTAACACAGTCTCACCTACATATTTATGTTTTCTCTTATGTCGGATGGATTTGTGAAGCATTTGTTCAAAACGTGTTTGAGTTGTCTGATGTAAATGTTTCCATCTCGGCGGCATTAAGACCAGAAACGGTTTGAGGTGAATTTGTGACAATGGTCAACAAAGGTAAAATGGCTCCTCAGTCCTTTCACTTCTCCACCAAATTCAACAGTAATTTTGTACCCAGTTGTCTGATTTTTAAACCAGTGATCAAACCAGTATACTCATGTAATTAACCACTGTGTATCTATGCATTTATCTTGGATTATTGATTAAAATTAGTTTTAAAAAAGCAAGGATTCCAAATCTCACTCATATGTTACTTAATATCAATTGTATATTATTCTCTCTTAGCATTTGTCACTTCATATATGTTTCATTGAGGTTCTCACTCTAGTTTTGTCCATTTGATTCTCATTAAATATCATTAAATAACCCCACTCAACCCAGAAAAACTACTATTGGAGATACATAAAGCAAAAGGAAAAGAAAACTGGATCAACCTTTTCTTCTTTTCTTAGTGTTGATTTTATTAGCAGGATTTTAATTCATTTTTTTTAAAGATTCATATTGGTGTTGTTTCACAATACGTCTTCTTTACTTATTTGTTTTTGATCCTGTGAAACTTTGTGAAAGTTTTACACAGTCTTAGCCATCTCATTGTGTTTCTGAGTTTTAGGTCCTTCCTCTCCAAGAACTAAACTTTTTTCTCACAAACATTATAAAGTTGCCTGGTTGAACTACATTCTGTCTTCAGTCCAGCTCTACAGAGACGTGTGGGCGTCATCTCTTTGCAGCTTTTTTTTCTTGCACAGCTTTGGGGAAGTGGGAGGCACTTGAACGAAACCGGTGGTATTCAGCGCGCTCGGCATTCTGGCGAAGTCAGACCTACACTTCTGACCACATGATGGAGCTCTGCGGGTTTTCTTCCAGTTACACTGTCTGGTGGTCTGCAGGGGTGATACGTTGGAGCTTTACACGAGGTGATATTTTGGTCCGATTGCGAAGCTAACAGCAGTGCTCAACATTCAGAGTGAAACTCACACATCTTGTGCTCTTCCACCTTGATGCACACTTATGAGATCAACAACCCACCTATGCATTTCAAATGTATTCCTACGAACTGTGAGATTTCTGGTCCGATATTATTGCATATGGTTGCTGGGTTGCATTTGTCTGTCAGAAGAGTTATCTGATCTGAGTGAGTTGCGCAAAACACATTGTTGCACAACATCTGCACAAGCTAAGATGATGCTTAAATAAAAAAGATAACATATTTACTAGGTTTAATTCATTTAAGTGACATGATCTCGACCTTTTAGCCCAACGGTAGCACAGCTCTCCTTTTTTTCGCTATTCACGTTTAACGTTTTTACATCTATTTAGGGCATGCGAGTGTCGATTTACTTAAGAAATCTCTGCAATGCTAACGTGAATTAGCCTCCTTGATAGCAGTTTTATTTCTGCTCCGATGGATGTCCTTTCTCTTCCCTCTTGGTTGTGTTTCTCGAATGACTCACTGGTTGGAATTGTTTTACTGGTATTGTGTCACTTCTTCTTTCAAAATGCCAGTAAATGTGTTGTGGTGTTTCTAGAAGGGACTCCACAAAAACCTCCAGAGGAACCTTGCCAAGTTTTTAAAACACACTCTGAAGTTTACGTGTGTTTAATTGGAAAAGTAGTTGGAGTTTGTGGAAGACCTTTTTTTATTTCAAAATGCGCTAAGATTCTGGATGCATCAGAATGAAAAAGGTCGAAGGTCAAAAACGTTACTAAGTTTAATCTCTTTTTTTTTTAGATACAAACAACCCTTATATTTTCTTTTAAACTGAACTGAACAAGTAAGTTAAGCTTTGAAATGTTAAGATAAACTCCTTGAGCTGTTCTGATAGTTTAGTTTGTGAAGCTGTTGCTTAAAAAAAAATACCATCAGTTTTATGAAAAGAAAGCTTTGGAAGTTACAGAGGCCTGTCAGTCTGACACAGAAAAATGCATGACTGTTTATCATAACATAAGTCTATTTATTTTAACAAACGTAACTAAGGAGTATATGACACACACAACCCAGAAACCCGCTATTTTTGATTCCTTAATATGATCAAATATCAAATTGTAACTGAAAGCAGAAATATGTAGTTCATGGCAACCAAAGAGAAGTCTGGGAGAACCGATGTATAGAAAGCATTGGCTGAGAAGGGGAAGTTGCTGGAAGCCAGATCCCATGTCGCTGCCTTGATTTCCAAGAACGGACGTTATCATCTCCCACTTCTTTCAGTACTTTACAGAAAATTCTTTTTAAAAATGACATCATCTTGTCATCCTGATGTTTGTTTTTTGATGTTCATGTGCATTTGTGAATATTCAAAAGGGGGAAACTAAGGGTTTAAATGCATCCTCAAAGTAAAGATGATATAGGCCAACATGAAAAATTGAACTTAGACATTTTAGCAATTTAGAATAGTTGAAAATTTAAAAAAACACTGGTTTACTTTTGCACATTCTCACATACTTCATTTGTTTGGTTTGATTTGAATTTTCATTATATTCAAAATTTCAAGCTTGCTTAAAGCTTGAAATTTTGCACAAGAATGTGACCAAGCACATTTCTTGTGTACATTTGTTGTGGTAGGTCACAAGAAATGTATTGATCACTCTATATAGATCACTGTTCATAATTATGTATAAATACAAATCCATTAAATTTAGTTCAATTCATTTCACAACGCAATCCAGCATAAGTCAATTCAATTTCAAATATGTTTCTAAACACTTACATGAACCTTAAGCTACATGGTTCTGTTTATCTGAGACAGGAAACCAACAGAATGTCCAGTTGTTTGATTGGGTTTTTCGCTCTAGTTGTCTGTTGTTTGCTTTCTGTTGTGAAGTCTGATCGAGATCGTTTCACTCAAAAATAATTTTTTGGTTTCACCTGATGGTCTTTGTGGTTCTTCAAATGTGATCTAAAGACTTCTTGGCTGTTGATTGGTAGGAACCAATCAACAGCCAAGAAGTCTTTCTTGGCTGTTGGTGTTTTGTTGGGCAGGAGCCCAACAAAACATCTGGCCGTTTTAAAAACTAAAGAAACTCCAGAACCCAGAAGCAGCATGACATCTTCTCTGTCTTCAAAAAGTGTCTTTTGAAAATAACTGAAAAAAAAAAAAAACATTTGAAAAAGCATAATTTTTTGTTTTGAAAAAACTTAACCTTTTTTTTTTTGAAAAAACATTTTTTTAACAAAAAATAAAAACATGCTTAAGTTTTTGTTTTTCTTCACATCAAACCAGTTTGTTAATATTGGAAAAATTAAGGGTTGAGCAGCCCCTTTTTTTGTTGCTACAATTAGTGAAAAGACAATGTTCCTTTTTTCTTTGTTTGCTATTTTTGTCTGAGGACACCCTGAAGAGAGGGTAACCCAGCCTTAATACTGGTTTTGCTCATTTTAACTGTATTGTGGGCGAGGTTTTAATAGACCCTAAACACACTCCCACCTCCATCCTGTAGTGTTAAACCCAAGATGAGGTCGTTATTAACGGGTTCATCCCAACTATTCTCATCTTGGTGCCAAACGTAGTTTCTACATAGCAACTGTAATCGCTGTGGTTACAAACTGGAAGTTAGTTTCACTCTTGGGAGAACGTAGTGAGGTTTTTACCAGGTAAAAAGCCTGTTTTTCCATGGAAGTATGACATGTTTCTATTTCCATGAAAAACACGGTAAAATCCACCACTATTATTTAGTCCTCATAACATCCATGTCATCATTTGGGGAGGCAACCACTGCAGCTCAGATTAGTAATCCTATGACTGAATCAACTCCTCCTGTTCTGTGAATAAGAATAAGCCTGTGAGAGGCGTTTTCTTATGGAAGTGTCATATTAGACCTATTCTTATCTTTAGCTTGTCAATGATTTCCTTTATACATCTGAGTTTAAATAGCTTTGAGTCGTAATTAAGATATCCAGAAAGAGATAAGGCATGAGGTAAAGTCAGCTGGCCACATATTGAAATTAACTCAAGATGCAGTGGTCTGACGTTTGCTGTAGCGATCGCGTCGTTTGCGGTCTTGTTCACAATGGCGTTGCGTTCGCGACGGGCACCGCTGCTCTGTCTTAGCAAGAAAGAGTTGTGGTGAAAAATACACAGTGCATAATTAGAGGTGCTGTGGGTGAGTTTGCACTTCAATAGATGAACGAAAACCACATTTTGAAGCAGGAACTGAATCTACCAATTCAGATGGTGATGACACGAAGCTTCAATTTTCAGAATTATTTTGTATTTCCCTCCACCAGCAGACGTACATGGAGTTCTCACAGCTACATATGTTGCACACTATAGCCTAAGGTCTACACATTGCCTTTTAGGTATTGGTAGTGTCACACAAGCAGCACAAACTGAGATAGATTTAATGTGGGCTTCATCTGTGTGTGGGTTTGCTTCCTCAACAATTAACAAGTATCATACACAAGTGTTCAACCTGTTAGTTCTGCTTATAGACCCAATCTTGCAAGGGCCACTATCTGCGCAACAGAGGAAACGAGTCGCATGGTGACCTTTGGTGCGACTCGTTATATGCAAAGGACCCTTCCGGCGTTCAAAGTGTTGGGTTGAGCAAGGCTGGTTTGAAAAGAAGACTGAAAATCCAACAGTGCTAAATGTTGTTCAGTACGGTACCCGGATGCAGGGAATGTCCAGCTGTACTCTGACTGGTACTGTGTAACTTTATCATGGTGATGGAAAGTTTATCTCCCTGCTTTTAAGCTGATAACCTATTTATGACACTTTAGGTCCCACTTCAACGAAAGTTTATAACGTCCTAATCCAATAAGAGGAAGACTGTGAGAAGGACTTAACTGGAAGTGTAAAAAATACTTTAGTCAATAAATAACAATAACATTGAGAGGTTTTCCTCTCCCATATGTAGTAGAAAAACCTCAACCAAAACCATGAACTTTTTACATAAGAATAACGGAGTGTATTCACAGTTAGTTCTTAAACCAAGATGAGGCCAAAATAGAAATGTTGCTTCTTTAAGGTCCCACCACTGCAAATAAAATAAAATAAATAAAAAAATAAAAAAAATTTGCAAACCATTACCGCATCATGTCAACATCACACTTGAGAATTGGTGTGAGATATTTGTACTGTGTAAACTATGTTTAGCTTTTGTCAAACATGCCACAGTGCATTGTGGAATGGCAAACATCTCAGCTTTGCTCTTCAATTTCACCAGAAGGCCTTGATCCAGAATCCTGTAGTTCATCTAGAAGAAGCTTTGTTGACCTTAATGGAGAAACAAACTCTTATTGGACTAATGCTTCCTATGCATTAACAACTACCAATATAAAATGACTTTCATAGTTTTAATGTGGCATAGGGAATACTTAACTTTCTTTTTTTATTTTATGTTAGATTAATTTGGCATTGATAAAGATAGATTTTTGGAGGGATATTGCCAATCCTTGATTCTAGTTTTTAGATAATAGAGAGGTAAACAACCAAACCTAGAAGCTGGTTATTAATAAAAGCTGCTCTCAGGATAATAATGCTGCATTAAAATGGTAATCAGTCAGTGTGAGTTGAAGATTTAAGAATAGGTTTGTTCTCTTGAGATAACATTAGCCTTTAGCTTTCTCATAAAGCCGTTATTCATTGGCAATCTTTCAGACAATAGAAGGAAGATGCCCCTATTTTTTCTATTAAGTGTATTTTATGTTTTAATCAGAAGTGATTATTTAATCCCAGATACAACTGTTTTGGTAATTGAAGTGATTGGTAATTGTTTCCATCCCACTCTCTGGCTGACTTGGTCACTTTAACCCATTTTTCTGGGGTTAGAAACCAAACTCATTGTTCTGGGTCGAAGTTGTAACCAAACCCTGTCTATAAACTCAACCCAGGAGGCCGGATTCGGGTCTAAGTCCCACCCAACACGCATATGTTTTTAAACCAAACTCTGAAAACTTTCTGACGAGAAAAAAGGTTCAGCCTAGTGTTTGATGTGTTCGGACTGCTCACCACTTAATCCATCCCAAAACACTTAATCCAAGTATAACTCTTTTCAACCCGGAAACTTTTGTGCTTATCTCAGGGGTTGACAGCATCACTTCCTCTCAAGCCCAATCTTGGAGCTTGTTTCACAATATACTACGTTATTCATAGTCAGTGTCACTTATTAAACTTCCAGATTCAGATAAACATAGTGCAACGTGTAAGATTAAGAAAACCGACCTGATGCTCTTTGCTATGCACCTGTGCAACTTTAGCACATTATCTTTATTTTTGGTCTTGAAACCTTCTTGGCAGGACTAATAAAGGTTCCCCTCTGCTTTGCTCTTGCGACTTGTGACCAACCTAGCTAATTGTGACATGCACACAGTTTATTTACCATGTTGAGCAGTTGTCACATCAGTATCAATAACTGATGGCAGGATGTGGTCTAGTTCCTGTGTGGTTGTTGATATAAACTGTTAGATTAGGTCTTCGTATCTCACTAAAACATGTAGAGCACACTAGGCTGCTTGCACTGCTGAGCTAGCTTAGCTCTTAGCAACAGAACAGCATTTTATTTATTTATTTATTTTACAAAGTGGGAAAGTTCAGTGCTCACACCAGTTGGGAACTAATAGTCTCTTATGTTTGTTGTCACCATGAAAACAAAACAAAACATGCTTTGGAATAACTTTCTCTCCTGCTTTCATAAAGTTAAGACTGTCTAGTATTAGTAAATAGCTGACTTATCTCCAAACTGTCTAAGGTCCTAAAAGGAGTCCACCTCAGAACAGAAACTGCACTCTTCAGGGTTTTTACTGACCTTCGTTTGTTTTCTGATTCGGAGAAATCTGCTGCTTTCCTCATTGTACGCTCAAGTGCTGTTTTTGTTCTGTAGATAAGAACATCCTCTTATCTAGTCTCTGGCGTTATCTAGATATTATAGGAAGTTGCTTTTCAGTTTTTTTAAATCCTGTTTGACAAATAGAACCTTCTCAGTTAAGATAAACCCGTTTTTCCTTGTCGTGGGGTTCCACAGGGCTACATTCTGGCCCCTCTTTTGTTCTCAAGGTATATTTTGCGTTATTATCTGTCCTTCAAAAGTATAACATTCGGTTCCACTCTGGTTCAGTTTTACTTTCCTTTAAAAGTTAAAACGAGTTATTCATCGAGGCCTTTATTGGACTGTTTGGATGACATATGTTCAAGTTTTCTCCATTTAAACTAACCCATCAGAAGTCACCCTATTCACCATATCCCGTTAGCTCTCTGGGGCCGTCAGCACAAGTCAGTGTTCTGTTAAAAATCTTAGAGTGATGTTTGACTCCTCCCTCAGATTTGATAAACACATCAGTTGAGTGATTCAATCAACTTTCCTACAGCTACATTTGTTTGCCTGCTTCCCTAAGGACTTTAAAAAAAATCTAATTCATGCCTATATCAAGATGGTTAACTTATATTCCCTATATAAGGATCTAGATCAGTCTTCCCTTCAATGCTAGCAGTCCGTACAAAATGCAGCTGTGTGTGGGGTGCTGTGGTGGCGCAGAGGTTAAGCACCTCCCACATAAGCAGGTACACATAAGCACCCACATTGTCCTCAATGCAGGCCTCGCAGGTTCAATTCCAGGTAAAGTGAACCTTGATGTACATCTTTCCTCTCACTCTTTACCTAATTTCCTGTCTTAACACTTTCAAATAAAGACCACAAGAGACAAAAAAAAATGTTGCTGTTATGTCAGCACATATCAATACTTAACAATCCAATATAGGGTTGATTTCAAAAGCCTGAAATTAGAGTTTAAGCTCTTTATGGTCATGAAACAGGTTAAAGAGTCTGAAAAAGACATAACATTTTGTGATTGTAACAAATGAACAGGGGTGAAAGTAAGGGGGTACGGCACGGTACTGCGTACCCCTAAAAGTTGTTTCCACAAACAGGAAATACGAACCTGCCGCTCATTAGAGATATGTCCCAGGGGACGATTTGGCTGATCTTTCGTCAGAGGACGTTTCCTCTGAAGAGACTTTAACTTGTGCGCTGCATCCCTATCATGTTCCATATCTTATGATACCGAAATTTGCTGCAGAGAACTAACGATCAAAGGGCTAAACTTCAGACCTAGAAAGTCCTGTTGTTCTTTATCTTGAATGACAGCATGTTACATCTGCCCCAGCTGGGGCAGTTTTCTCATCAGGCCACAGCGAACAGAAAGATCATTCAGGTCGGTCTGATGGAGAGAATGCTGATGAAGGGAACGATTTCTCCATTCATCCAAAAGTGCATAGATTGTGAAGGGTTGGAGTGATAAGGAGGTAAAAGAGGCGTCCAAAAGCTGAACCTCTGCTCTCTTTACGGGTCCAGTTTTCTAATGCCGCTTTCGTCAGAGCAAAGGTTGAGCTTTTAGACATGAGACTCCTTGAGATCGTTGAGTCTAAACAAACTTCCCCAGCCCTCTTTTGACAAGTGTAAATATATATATATATATATATATATATATATATATATATATACATATATACTCCTTTGTCATAGAACCCCCAAGAATTTAAAACTAATTTCAACCCTGCAAATGAACGCCCCTTTCTAAACTTCTGGACGCTACAAAACCACAATGAGGAACCATTAGCCACAAACAGGAAATACCTGGAAAAAAGCTTCTTGGGAGTGGCTGACAATCACTCCAAGAGTGCAATGAAGACTCACAAAATAATTTAATAGGAGGTCACAAAATAATTCAGAAAAAAAAACCATCTGAAGCCCTGCAGACCTCAGATAAGATCAGTGATCATGATTCAGCAGTATAGAAACTGGGCCAGAACTCAGATCTTCATCTGAGAGTTATGAAGGTTGAAACCCATCGATCATCCAAACAGGACCTGAAGCCCATTAGTCCAAAAATCATCTTGTGAACTGATGGGACAAAAGTGGAACATTTTGGAAGCTGTGTGTATTATTATATTTGTTGTAAAAGAAAACATAGATTTTCAGAAAAAAAAAGCACCGTACAGTAAGTCTAATGTGATGTGTTGGTCTGTGGCTGCCTTCTTTGCTGCACTGTACTGTAATTCATGGCGTTATTATTTTGCTTACCAAAAAAAAAAAAAAACAGGAAGGAGAATGTCCACCCATCAGTTTGTGACCTTTGGCGTCTGCATAACCCCTGCAGGTCGACCAGCAAGTCACTTTCAAATAATAATAATTAAAACAAATGAAGGTCTGGGAGGTGATGGGATCTGATTGAGATATTTCCTCCAGAGTGATGTCAACGGCTCATTAGCATTTATTGCAGTGAATGGTTGGTTTTGTTGTCTTTATCAAATTTAAAATTTGCATAGTAATATAGTGAACAAAAATAAACACAAAAACTGTATTGAAAGAAATGACCTTTTTTAACCCGTAAAGTGTCAGCAGATATTTCTCTGTATACTTAACCAGCTTCATGCTCTACATTTACAGAGCCTTCCTCCACCCCTCCCTTCCTCCCTCCCTTCCTCCCTCCCTCTGTTTTTTTTTTTCTAACTTTGCTGACTGCAGCAGCAGAAGAGGAAACAGACTCTGCACTGCTCCCCACAGAGATGGCTGGTGGTCTCTTTCGCTGCCTGAGCTGCCTTCTCGCGTACATGGCCATGCTGCTTCTTGGGGTCTCCTGCCACGGTACGTGACCTGGTCTGTCCCTCATGTTTACTGCCATGGATGGTGATCGACCTCCTGGTTTTCTGTAGTTGTGACTTTGTCAAAGAATTACGATTCAGTTCCTTAGAACGGGATATTTGCATACCTCCTTGGAAAATGAGGTGTTGTTTCTGCAGTGTATTTTTTTATTCTTTCCTCGTAGTGTTTTGTTTTTTGTAATTGATTTTTCAATATGATACAAGATCTTATCATTAAGAAGGTTTTGTTAAAATAGTAACTGTCTACTTTTGAAGCTAAAATGGCATAATAATTTGGGAAATGGAACATCCCAATGAAAATTTATGTTCTCACTAAGATACGTGACAATCTGAATTCATCCTCCTTGTCTGAGATGGCAGCTTCAACCTTTGGGCATCTTGTGGTTGAATATTAAGAGTCAAGTTTTGCATGTTTCTGTGTTGCTGTGTTGGCAGATTTCCTGCTTCATATGTATGGAAACTTTTGCAACTTGGAGATAGATCATCTTTTCTCTTTTTGTCACTTCCGGCTTTGTTCTTCAAATTGTAGGTCACAATGAAATACCGTTCACTTCTTCAATCTTGCGTGTTTGCTCTGTCAGGCCACATTTCAGAGCTCTAGCTGCTATTTGTTGAGCTTCAGTTGTCGGCTGTTTTCTTTTTTGTGTGTGTCTAAATAAAAGTGTGAGACAGAAACAAGAGCAAAAGCAACAGTGGCGTTTCCTGTATGTTCTACACCAAAAGCTGTGACGCTGACCGAAAATGAGACGGATACAGACTTTTATTTTAACCTTTCCACTGAGGGCACAAACTGTGGTTTGTCTCGGTTTTCCAGGGAAATGATGCAAAGTTGGCCGTTAAATGAACATGCAAATGAATTTATTGCAAGAAGTGGAAGCTATTGATCAAGCTTTGAAGCATCCGCTTTTCTTTAGTCTTCATTGAAAACTTTCCCTCGTTAAAAAAAAGTGAGAATGGAGCTCCAAGTAAAAAAAATGAAATGTTACAGGTAATTGAATGAAGCGTCAGACTAAATTTATTTACGTTTTTTTAACTGACAATTTAAGAAATTAACTTGGATAGACTTAATTTGGCTACTTGTGACTAATTAATGCAATATATATAAGTTGGAGTAAGCGCTCTTGTTTTTCAGTGAAAGTTAGTTTGACACCCAAAGATTGTTCTGTTTCAGTTCAAAGAAATTTCAATTCAAACGGATTCATTGAACACATTTAGTGATATATTTAATGCTGCTAAATGTAATTATTAGGACTTGTGAAAATCCACTTTCAAATTTCACTTTCTGTACAACTGTTAGTATTACACAGAGCAATAAAAGAAGAAATGGTCACGACAGTCATGGGTACGACTGCTGATCTGACAGTTTTCAGGATACAGTCTTTGTCACCCTGCCTCCTCTACGGCCCCAGCTAAGTTCATATTTAAGTTTGATCATCTTTGAACGTAACTAAAGATTAGGGTGATGGCAGAGAGTTTTTCCATCCTTAAAGAGTTGGAGCTCATTGCCAACGATGAAAAAACTTGGTTGGCAGCTATGAGACCAAACAAAACAAACCAAAACATGGTTCTCAAACTGAGGTTCAGGCATCACAGGTGGTACTTGATGAATCTTTAGTGGTACTCAGAAGAAACATTAGCACTTAGTGGCGCAACTACACATTATTCAGGTTGATGCGAAGACATAAATCGCCCCCCGACGGAAGGAACGTCAGGCGCTCACTCGCTCAACCACCCAGGCGACGATACGTGAAGGGTAAAACTCCTCATTATGTGCGCGAGGTGAAGGAGCGTAAGGTACGCTGAAGTCTGTGGGAAAACATCATCGGCCCCTCCAGACGGGGTTTTGGCGCCCCCTCTGGTGCTGCGCCCCTATGCGTTGCATACGCTGCATACCCACTTTTTGTGCCCCTGTTAGCACTGATACTTGTCAGGTTATTGCATCAACAGAGCTGAAGGGGCCCTAAGCACCGGAAGCCCAGTAGACGGCTTGTTCAAGTAAACACAGATCTTAAAGATCTTTGAGAACTTTAAGATCTTTTGAGGTCTCCATGTATAACATAAAGCAGGTAATGATGAACCAGAAACAAATGCTGGACGTTGCTAACAATGTGTGATTTACGTCTAAGGTCAGACGTCGAGATTTCAAGCACAACTTAAGTGTAGAAAAGTACAAAAACCAGGAGGATTAGCTGATTAATATGCTAAATCACCAGTTGAACCAATGTTAGCAATACAAGTAAGTAAGATGTTATTCACTTGTATGTTCTCAAGCACTTAATTTATATGAGGTTGAACTGAAATGCAAAGAGAGCAAAATAGAGTTTATTTCTGACGTACAGAAATTTACATGAAAGGTAGATATACTGTGGGTTGGGAATATAATAAAAATCTACAACTTTCCAACCTCAGCAAAGCAATTCAAGTAATAGCATCTTTTAATATTTTTTTCTTACTTCCATCCATCCATTTTCTTACACCCTTTATCCCTTAATGGGGTCGGGAGTTGCTGGTGCCTATCTCCAGCTGGCGTTC
>CAEGAF010176519.1:0-18641 GCA_903067075.1 Micropoecilia bifurca | reverse complement strand
CCACATCGTCTTTAGCTTTTCTACTTCACGGGATACATCCTCCGCCTCCTGTCCGTGTCTCCGTCACCTCGATGTCTGCATCTGATTTCCTGCTTTCCTCCATCGCGCTCCCTTCTCACCTCCTGATCTGAATTTCTTTATATTTCCTTGTCTTCTGAATCCTCTGTCCTCTCTGCCGGTGGTGTCCTTGAAAGGTGCAGAGCTGCTGCTGTACGGCTGCTACAGGGAGCGAAGCAAGGGGGAGGGGAACCTGTGGGAGAAGGAGTCCTGGATATTTAAGGGCTGTGTCTTCTACATTTTAGTCGAGGGGTTGTTTTATATCCAGCTACTGTTGTTAGAGACAACTATGGTTCAATAAATAGGTCAATAAATTAGTTTGTAGAGAGAAATTATGAAATAAACCAACTCAGGATGGTGAATAATTGTGAAGTGGAAGGAAAATAAAACGTTTTCATTTTTTTGCCATCATAAATCTGTAAATGTAGTTTCAGTAGCTCGGCTCGTCTAAGTCAATACTTTTGAAAACCAACTGTTGTTGCAATTGCAGTTGCAACTCTTGCACGTTTCCACCAGGTTTGGGAAGATTTGGCTTCTGCTTTGTCCAAAATCTCAAGCTGGACGTAAAATGTCTGTTAGCAGCAGCTTTCAGGTTGACAGATTCTCAATCGTATCTCCCTCTGGACTTGGACTAGGCTACTTCAACACAACAGTATTAAGCATTTTTCTACAAACGATTTCATCGTTTAGCACCAGCGTCCTGCTGGAAGACAAGCCTCCGTCTTGCAGCCTGTACCAGGTTTTCTTCCAGCGCTGCTGTCCGTCCCTCTTTGAGCCAACTTGTTCAGATCAGGTAGACGGTTTCTTCTTGGTGGGTTTGCACTTGTGCTACACTCCCTGAATTTTAGGTGATGGATGGAACATCACTTCCTGAGATGTTTAAAGCTTGAGATTTTCTTTTATTATTTGACCTGCTTCTAAATTCCCTCCAGCTACTTTGACACTTTTAATTTTTTAGGAAAAATATTTGTGAGATTTTAAAGTCTGATCAGGGACACAACATAGAGGATCGGCTTTGTATCATGAATTAGTATCAATTTTTAAAGGATAAGCTGCTGAATCAGTTCTCATTTCTTCCAATTTTGCTTTTGAACCACTAAACCTTTGTGTAATATTTTGCAATGACCTTGTTAATGACTTCTTCTGGGTTTTTTGGCTGTTATAAGCTAATTCCCACAGATACAACCTATTAGTCATTTAACCATAAAAAGGCTTTTGAATTTCAGTTTAGCAAAGATCCAGGTTTGAACTGCATTTTCAGACATTTTGTTAAGAACAGCCTAAAGCCATGAAGACAGTTTATCTTTATTTTCACACCGATTCTACAAAAATACAAAAGATAAAGAAACAGAACGTAATTGTTAGCACCAACATCATTATAACCACAGAGTTTTTCCTCTCATGATTCTATAAATGATTGAGAATACGGTTCTCAGATTTCATTCCAGGTCTTTGCTGTATTTTCTTGTTTTTTAAGACGCTACTCTCAGAAACTTTTTTATCTGTTGACATCTCTTCTTTCCTTTCGTCTTTAGAAAGCATGAACAATATGCCGTCGTGGTCAGGGACGAAGACCAAACTAAAAATGCCAAAGAAAATCTTTCAGACAGCTTTGAAACAACTGATGAAGACCTTATGTAAAAGGCCATGAAACTCTTGATTCTTTGGAAAAGTTCTAATTTAAAGATACAAAAGGTGGTTTGAAACTTTCATATTGTTCTACACATGCAATTAAGTTGGAGCTGGGCTCAGGGAGGTGCTTTTTATGTGTATCCACATGCTTTTAAACCTTTTCTTGCATAACTTCCTCCAATCACAGCTCTGGTTTTTTTTATTTTCTCCTTCTGAGGGCAGAAAATTGCATTTCTTAGAGCTCTGTTCCCTGACCAGTTGTCAGATTTTCTTCTTTTGGGGAGGATTAGTATTTTAGCTGAAGATGTTTGTATTACAAAAAGAAAATGCAGAGAAGTGCAGGCTGTGCCACTGCGGCTGATGCTGATGCTGCCGGGTGGATTTGCCGTGCTGACAGACAGGACTAAAAGTGACATTATAATCATTTTGAGGGTGTTAGCAAAAATAAGACTGCTGGCAGTGTGTAACAGCCCATAGTGTGAAGGTTTCAGTTTCAACCCAGAGGTTATGTCAGGCTGTATTAATAGAGAATTTAGCTACAGTTACTCTGGTGAAGATATTATGTCTTATTTAAACGCTGCAGCGTAACAAAGTGGGGACGGCCCGAACGAGGCTGCACGATGTATTGAATATATAAAATCATCATAATACCGCAGAAGTATTTTATACTGAGGTAGATATCTCATAATATCTGAGAAAGATAAATCTGTGTCTTAATAAGCTGTTTAAACATGAATGAGTCTAAAACCTGAGAAGAAAGGCAAAGAAAGGTCTGTGGAAATGAATTTTAGATCAGCAGATGAGTCGCTGGTAGATGAGATTACACATATTGAGCGAAAAAGTTTATTTTTCTTCCACACATGCTTGCTAAAAACTCTTCCAGTTCTATAAACTTTTTATAAACAGGCTGTGGTAAGTTGGATTAAGGAAGACCGAATCTCAATGTCCACAGTGAGACGTTTATTTTATTTTTCAATTCAGTTTGATTATGTGATGCTTGTTGTCTCAAAGGACTTCACAAAAAAGTAAACTGATTCCAATCAAACAGATTCAAAAGTAAACGCATTCCAGCTGATCGTGGTTAACAATCGAGTTTAGTTTATTATTCAAATTAGTTTCTGTCTCTAAGGAAACCTGGCTGACTGCATGGAGTCTCTAACTTACAGAGCTCACTTCTCCTGAGTGAAAACATAGCATCAGAAGAAAATGGTTAACTTTGCAGTAAACCCTCATGCCGCGCAAGCATGAGGTGACAGTGGAAAGAAAAACTCTCCGTCGACAGGATGATTCCTCCAGCAGAGCCCGACTCAGTCTGAACAGACGAGCAGCCAAACTCTGAACCAAATTACAAAGAGATCACGTCCAGTCAGTCGCAGCAAATGGTCAGAAAGTGGCTCCACAGAGAGAGACGAGGTTAAAAGAAAGGATCGTGTTCATTATCTGTGAGGAGAAAGTTCAGGTGTTTTTTGGGAGCTGTAATTCAAATCCCCTCCAGAAAGGCGTCACAACTAAACCGAACAACCATGTGAAGATACAAAGAGCAAATTAATATTGATGAATGATTAAATATCTTTCAATAGTTCATTAATTACATAGTCATTTTAAAGTACTGTGTAATTAATTATGAGTAATTAATTATGACTTCAGTATTTTTCAGTTGTTGAGTCAAAATATACTATCAGAGAAACCCACAAAACTCAAAACTGAAAAAACAAACAAAAACAAACATTGTATCTGTGAAGACATGAGGTACTGCTCTTCTTCTGGGATATAATCATTTGATTTAGAAAGCTTTAAAAATGTTGAGCTATTTGATTTAATCAACACACAAATTACACAAAAGGATTAAAACTGAATTCAGTCCTGAAGGAAAGTTCCCTAGAAGTTGTCCATGTTGCATTTCTGCTGCTGGTTGACTTGCACCTCGGATCATGTGTGTGTGGCAACCTGATTTTTCTCTTGCTCATTTCTTTAAAGCAGTGTTAGGATTGGCTGCACCGCGACAGAAAGGTCCAGGGAGATCAGTGCTGATGTGAGAAAACAGATGGTAGAGTGACTTCAGACAGAAATGTCTTTTCTGGAGTCATTTCTAAGCAACCAAAAACTCAAAGATGACCAGTTAAAAAAAAAAATCTGCACATGAAAACAACTTTTTTTTTTTTACAAGTGTGGCCTTTTTATCTGGGTCTGGAAAGAGACTGAAGCTCACCATCAGGTCAGAGGAAACTGGTTCACATGATTGGAAACAGGAGTCCAACCTCCACAGCACTGGTTTCCTGCAAACTGGAGTGACTGGAGCACCAGTGTGGTTCAGCACCAAAACTCTGGCTGGTGACAAATCCTTCTGAGAGACGTCCCAGCGTTTGCGCCAGTTTGATCTTTTCTTTCTCTGATGAAAAGTGATTCGTGATGAAACTCCACAGGTCCATCTGTTGCACTGATAAGCCCCCTCTAAAAGGTCTAACACTGAATCAGCTCTCTGTGGCTGTTAAAGATCAGATGTTGGGAGGCCGAGCTCAGTCAGCAAAAACAGAGGAACAGACAGAAGTCTGTAAGGATCTGCAGGATGTTTTTTTTGTTCTCTCAGCACCTTAAAACAACAGCCTCTTTTTTTCTCCTCCGTATGCTCGTCATTGATCCCTCTAGTTACCCAGGAGCAGGCTGACGGTGCAGATAGCGGCCGACGAGAAACTGCCTTTTCCGTTGTATTGGATCCTATTTATATCACTGCTAAAAGGAAGAAGAAGAGGAAGAAGAACCAACCCTTATCAGGCAGCATCTTCTGGTCCCTTTGATTGCACATCGGGATTTTAAGCATTTTCTAAGAGGCTCCATTTCATTTAATGAGACTTTGTTCTGTGTGAGGCCACACAGTGTGTTGCCGCTGCCTCTGTGCGCATCTCCGAATTAAAGGCAGACAAGACGAGCGCTGACTTACCGCTTATCTGATCCTCCTGTCTTTCTTTCGGTGAATGTGCTTCATATTGTAATGAGCCGGTTTAAGCTGGGAACAAATTAAGTGAATGAATTATGCGCCCTAAATGACTGTTCGGGGGTAAACCTAAATTAGAATAGTAGAATTCGTGTAATGAAAGAGAGGAGAGTAAAAACAGATGGCTTAATTGGGTTAATGGGGATAATACTTGAGAGGAAGAAAATGCGCAATTCGGTTGGATTTGTCCGTAAATGTTTCCTGTGAACGTCAACAAATTCCCAAATAGTAAATCAGACTGAGAGAAACAGCAAATGCACATTGTGTTATATCAACAATGCTGCTTGGAGGTTTGGGCTAAAAGAAAAGTCAAGTCATCAGTGTGTCACTATCTGCCGCAGTTCGTTTTTTAATCTGCCTCATTAGTCCAGATTTAGCTGAGTCAGAAGCTGCAGAATCAGCTGTGTGGTCGGTTGGTCGGTCTACCTGTTTTGATATTTCCCCACAATGACAGGCTCACCCAGAGACATACTTTCCCTTACAATCAGCACTTGTATTTACTGCAGGGCTTCAGCGTTCGTGTCACCATGTCGGGTAGTTGTGACACGGGGTCGTCTGTGCAGGCTTGATATCCATCTGCAGATATCAGGATGCGGAGTCACTCATGCAGGCGCCGCAGTGAAGTTAGTTTCAAGTGGAAACGGGAGGAAATATGTCAGTTTCTGGAAAGCAAAATGAAGACCACAGAGGAGCTCCGGGAGCAGAAGTTTTTGTGTGAGCTGGTCTTTCTGTGTGACATCTCAGGGCATCATGATGCGCTGAACCTGCAGCTTTAGGGGCGTAGACGCATCATCACAGAGATAAGAAAATGAACAAAAATGAAAAACAAATGTTTGTGCCTCATATGTAGAGACTAGCATAATTATTTCAAAGTGATTTTGAGTCAATAGGTCACATGACCTGGAAGCTATTGAAGAAAAACATTTGATTTAGACCAAAAAAATTGTAAAAAAATGGAAAATGGCTAAAATGGAAAACAAAAGTCTGTGCCCCATCTATAGAGACTAGTATAACCATTTCAAAGTGATTTTTGAATCAATAGGACACATGTCTTGGAAGGTATTGCAAAAATATACTAAATTTTGACACAGAAAATTGCTAAAGAAAATAAAAAAAATCATTCAAATGGAAAACAAATGAATGTGCCTCATCTAAAAAGGATACTAGGACAATTTGACACTGGTTCTGGGTCAATGGGTCACAAGACCTGGAAGCAATTGAAGAAAAACACTCTATTTTGGCCAAAAAAAAATTCTAAAAAACCTAAATTGAGTCAAAATGGAAAACAATAGTCTGTGACTCATCTATAGAGACTATTATAATTATTTCAATGTGATTTTGAGTCAACAGGTCACATGACATAGAAGCTATTGAAGAAAAACCCTCAATTTGTTAAAAAATGGAAAATTGATTAAAATGCAAAACAAATGTTTGTGCCTCATCTATAGAGGCTAGTATAATTATTTCAAAGTGATTTTGAGTCAAAAGGTCACATGACATGGAAGCTATTGAAGAAAAATACTCAATTTTGACCAAAAAAATTGTTAAAAATTGGAGAATGGCTAAAAATGGAAAACAAAAGTCTGTGCCCCATCTATAGAGATTAGTATAATTATTTCAAAGTGATTCTGAGTAAATAGGTCAGATGACCTGGAAGCCATTGAAGAAAACATTATATTATTTAATATTAAAATTATTAAAAAATATTGTATTGTATATGAATTTATAATTTAATAGATGACATTGTGTCTCATGTAGAAGTATGAATTAGCACCGACATTTAGTCAGTTGGTCGCAATTCTAGGCTTTATAAAAAAGCGTTCATAAATCGGATCCACCTTGAGCTAAACGCCGCTTACTCCGCGGAGCTCGAATATCGAATATCCAACTTGAAACTAACTTCACTGCGGCCGTGCAGGTGACAGTTTGTGTCGGGCAACTCAAACATCCTCACAGGAGCTCAAATGGTTTTCCGGTTTTATGTCTGTGAAGTTAGTTTTATTATTGGTCTTTTTAATACATCTGAATAGAAAAATAAGAACTATGAATTCATTTCCCCCCCCTCTATGCAAGTATTATCTGCTGCTTGATCAAATAGTAGCATTTTCTTAAATTACAGTGGTTTAAGGGACAAAAAAAATCAAGTTTCTTGATTTTTGTCATGTTTTTGTGTCACATCGACTTGTTGCATTTTATAAAGATTTTATGTGACAAAGAAAAAGTAGCCTACAATTGTGAACTGAAAAGAAAAGGAAATGTGGATTTCAATCATATTTACACGCAAATGTCTGAAAAGTGTGGTTCAGCCCACCACTACTCTGCCACTGTGAAGCACTGTGGAAATCATCAAGTAAATAGAGCAACTTGGATGGTTGTATCTGCTCTATTGTGTTCCTGTCATGATCTGAGGGAATATGGAAGGTGAAGGTTTTTATTACCCTGAGCAGAGAGGAGTTGAAACATTCAGTCTGTGTACACATATATTCAGCAGAGCACAGCTCAAATGTTTGTTTGTCAATTGTTCTTTCTTTTAGAAGCGGAGAGGCAAGGCCGCCTGTTTCTGATAATAAACAGTTTCCTCTGCAGGAGTTTAGACGTTGCTCTCGAGGACTCAGAGCTCCTTCTTTTGCTCGGAGCCTCTGGCAGGACATAATAGTTGTCTGCAGAAGAAACAAGCCTATGACCTTGCATTTATTGGTCTGTGTTTCAGTAGTGAGGCGAACCTATCCAAGGTGACGTCAGAGGACGCTGAAACCTTCAGGTTGTGCGTTAGGAACCCCGCGGTAGGCGGCATATTAACGGTGTTCTCCTTCGTCCCTGAAAATTGTGAGTTCTCCCAGTGTCCCCCAGGCTGTTAACTTCTCTAAATTTTTGGACAGCTTTATAGCTTCTGGGTTGAGCTAGGGTCTTGTGAGGCTTTACGTTTGAGCTGTGCTGAAGTGTACACAGTCTGACAGCAAAGTACAAGGAGAAATCTCCACCAGCAGCTAACTGTTTTGTCACTCTCCCCTCTGCAGTTTTGGCTCCTAGTTTATTTTTTTATCTTTTTTTTGTTTTGTCAGCTGCTTCTCTTGGATTGTCATTAGCATATTCCAACAATAGAAGCTGATTGTTTGTATTTTTGCCATGCTGAACACCTTGTGTTGACCTAGCAGTGAAGGTGGCTCTTCTCAAAGGTTAGGAGTGTATTTTTCTTCACTGTGTACATTAATGCACTAGGAGTTTGTAAAGGACTTCAGTAGGAGTGAGGCACGTGTTCGTATAAAAGCTGGATGTAGTGATTTGACACACGAGGCGTCTCAGTGACGAGATTGTGTGTTTCTGCAAAGTGTCCCTGTTATGATCAGATGTTGTAAGTCTCCAGGGAGGGATAGTCCTAAAAACACACATGACATACTTGTCCCTGAGAGTAATGTTTAGAGACAAACGTGCACTAAAGGGACCGCGAAACGTATTGCATTGACAAAGTCTCCTAGTAACATTTAGGCCTGTTCTACCACTAGAGCACAAACACTAACAAGATCAGTTTCAGTAGCACAGGAGGTTTTTATTTTGTTCTCCACCTAAGGCACCACCTGCAGTCTGCTGGGTTTGGCAGCAGTTTGCAGTGGCCTCTCAGTAAACAAGCAGGAAAGCCCCACACATTAATGTTCATAATGAAGGTAGAGCAAAACCAAACAACGTTAAGCTTCTTCGGTTCACGCAAATCTCATTTAAAAACTTTTAACAGTAAGACTCATTCAGAGCTAATGAAATACACGATTAACACAAATTACAAACAGAGAACAAGTCTTTTAAAAAAATAACTTGACATTTGACATTTTATAAGGGATAAGGTTTTCAGCACTATTTTTTTTAAATTTAAAACTAATATATATATGTGCAATCGTGCATACGGGGGCTTGGATTATTTTCTATTCAGTATTAGAGACACTCAGTTTAAAACCAGGGAACGTGAAAGGTGAAGATTTCATTGCCCCGAGCAGCAAAGTTTTGAAGCCGTTGTTCTGCGTCCACATCTTTTCAACAGAAATGTTTGTTTGCCAAATGTTCTTGGTTTTAGAAGCAAAGGGATAGGCTGTCTGTTTCTGACAATAAACAATTTGCCCTGGAGGAGTTTATGTGTTGCTCTTCAGGACTCTGAGCTTGTAAAACTGTCTGAGCAATCGGACTTGTTTTGCTTGGGGCATCTGGCAGGATGTACAGTGTATTCTGCTGCAGAAGGGAACTGCATGTTTGTGTTGTTACAGTGCGGTAAACTCATTGAAGCAAACATCAGAGGGCGTTTGTTGGTACATTAAGAGAGTGTGTTCATTGTTGGATTAATAATAACTTGCATGCAGTGGCGCAACTACACATTATTCAGGTGGATGCGAAAACATAAATCGGCGAAATGGCCAAACACAATTCAGCACAATTACAAGATTAGAGCATAATCTCTCAGTTTACGTAGTTGGGTATAAGGTGAGTCGGAAAGGCATTTGTCCATTTTGGGTTGTCCTTAAACCAAGGTTGTTCTTTGTGGGTGAATACTCTTTGGTTCTTTAACTGTGTGCAAATCAATTTGTCGCTTCCTTTGGTCTTTTTCTGGGACGGTATACTTTATCATTCCATTTACCCTTGGACAGAAATAAGTAAATTAAACCATGGCATACTGAAAAACAATGCAAGAGAGGCCATGTGCATGCAACATCTCAATCCTCGCTAATGTGCAGCCTCTATTGAGTATTATGTTATTTAATACTGTGGCTGAAAGGGTAGCAGTAAAAACTGTTCTTACGCAGTGCATTAACAGCACATCATGTCTGTGTTTCCCACTCTCTCTTAGTACAAACAAGTGGAGCAGTACATGTCCTTCCACAAGCTGCCTGCCGACTTCCGACAGAAAATCCATGACTATTATGAGCACAGGTACCAGGGCAAGATGTTTGACGAGGAAAGCATCCTGGGGGAACTCAGTGAACCTCTCAGAGAGGTAAGATCTATCAACCTGGCCTATTTTCCATAAATGAGCTCCGAGTTTTGATTTTTCATCTGTTAGTTAAACTGAAGTTGATGGTTTCATTCGTAGTGCAGACTTTGTTTTAGCTAAATGTGTGTTTGTCTAGCTTACAGCACTCCTCCTGTGACAGGTTTTATGCAGAAAGACAACACACCCTGTATGTATGTTTGTGCTTGATTGCGCTTCATTTCTCTTTAGGAAATAGTGAACTTCAACTGCCGAAAACTGGTGGCGTCCATGCCACTGTTTGCCAACGCAGAGCCAAACTTTGTTACAGCAATGCTGACTAAGCTGCGATTTGAGGTGTTCCAACCTCAAGACTATATTATAAGAGAGGGCACCATTGGCAAAAAAATGTACTTCATCCAGCACGGCGTTTGCAGTGTCATCACCAAAGGCACACTTGCTATGAAGCTGTCTGATGGCTCTTATTTTGGAGGTGGGATGTTGTCTTTGTCCTGGATTGGATGCTTTTCCTAGGTGCTGTTGCTCTTACGTTTATTCTCAAGCTCTGCCTTGCTGTTTCAGAGATTTGCTTATTGACGAGGGGTCGACGAACAGCCAGCGTGCGAGCAGAGACGTACTGTCGGCTCTACTCGTTGTCTGTTGACAACTTCAACGAGGTTTTGGAAGAGTATCCAATGATGAGAAGAGCCTTCGAAACCGTCGCCATTGATCGTCTAGATCGTATAGGTACAACAAATATCCAGAGATTTACATCAAAGCATCACTGGGATGATTATGCAAGGATCTGGTAAAGATTCATCTAGGCCAGGCTGAGGGTTAAACCAAGCCAGAAAATTTGTTGTCCTAACTCTAACACTGTTACCATTAACGGATTCGTGCATATAAACTTGATTTACAGAAATCTAATGTTTTCAGGCAGTAAATGTAGATGGGGCAGTAAAATTATATGCTTTGTTCTCTGAAAATGACACAGGACACTGTAACGATATATGAAGGTACAAAGTGACTCTATTACTTCCCCTAGGGCTTATTTGAACAGAGGATGTACCTGGTGTGAAGGACATCACATCCTGTATCAAGCTACTGTTGTTTTCTCTTTGCAAATTCTAATTTGCTTGTTTTTATGCATTGTTCAGCTTTTTTATTCCTTCTGTACTGTCCTCGCTTTTTATATTCTCTAATGTGGCCTCTTTTATTTATTTTTTTGCTCCTTCCTGCAGGTAAAAAGAACTCTATCCTGATGCACAAGGTTCAGCATGATCTCAACTCCGGCGTTTTCAACAACAGGGAGAACGAAATGATCCAGGAGATCGTCAAATATGACCGTGAGATGGTGAAACTGGTGGATCTGCAGCGGCCAAGGGCCATGTCTATGACTCCCTCTATAGGCGGGATCTTTGCCCCTCCGGGTCAGCCTCAGTCTGGCTCTGCAATTGCCACCCTCCAGCAAGCTGTGGCCATGAGCTTTTGCCCTCAAATGGCCAGCCCCTTGGTGGGCCCGGGGACTTTGCAGTCCCCGCGCATGGTGCGACGGTTCCAGGTGATGCAGAACTTGTCCAGTCCGATCTCAATGTCTCCTCTTCAGTCTCAACCTCCCCAAACACTCGGAGGGGCATTTGGATCTGCTATTTCTAGCACCCCGGTCCAAAGCCCGCTCACAGCCACAGGACGGACTTTTCAGTACATGGCGAGTGTGGGACCGTCGGGGTCCCAGTTGTCCCTTGTCCAGCACCATGCACCCAGCCCCACACAGACCACCCAGCAGAGGCCCGCCTCGCACAAAAGCACCCACTCTCTCCATATGGGTAGTTTGAGCCAGGACACCCGGGCCTTGTCTGCGTCTCAGCCTTCACTCCCCCAGGAAGGAACACCACAGGCTTCCTCTGCAGCCCCCAGCCCCCCGCCCTCCACCCGCACCTCCAACTCCTCCATTGGCCCCCAACAACCTCCCCACCACAACCTACCGGGACCCTCGGGCGTGGGGAGACCGGCTGGAGCCCAGCAGAGGGTGGCCTTTGCCTCCACTCCTCCTCCAGGTGGACCTACTGGGATGGGGGCAGTAGCAGCAGCTGCTGGGCCGGGACCTCCAGACTCCGGAGTTCCCAAGAAAGATTCGATTGTCAGCCTTCCGGAGCTAGACTCTGCCAGATCCCGGCTGTCTTCCAACTTGTGACCCTAGTGGAGTTCAGTAGAGAGGCCTTTTTTTTGTAGGAGAATCAGTGCGGTTAAGGTCAGTCCAGCTGATCATTCAGCTTGCTAAATGACCAATCAGCTACTGCCAGCGCCACCAGTCTTTCAGCCTGGTTGCACTGTGTGCTGGTGTCAGCAGGAAGAAAGGAGCTGCTCGAAGTATTGGAGTACTTTGACTACGGGGAGTCAAATATGATTATATTAGTATATAAAATTAAGGTTGAACTGGTCTGGTCCGCTGTGCCAGCACCTTTAGTCTTAGTATCACCCCTTTCACTCTGCTTCCAAACACCTACTGCATATCGCTGACTTTACTGTAAAGATATGACGAAAAGTATGATTAATGTACCAATTACATACTGTGTAGAATCCATGCAATGCAATCTAGCAGGAGCTGGACTTAAAAATGAAAATCAGGGACTTGAGGTCAAATGACAATGACATTTTAAGCGTTCAAAAGTGTTTTAAATGTACTTTTTTTTCTCTCCGTATAAGCTGTCGTAGCAAAATAACACACATCTTCATATCGTTCAAACTAGTAGTGGAGTTAGTGTTTTAGACCGCTGGTCGATCTTACATCAACGTGTAAATAGTCGATGAAAAAAGTAAGGAAGGACATTCTATTCATTGTATCTACCCAAAAACCAAAGTTGAGCTTGAACACCAAGTCTGGTTGTGTCTGTATCAACTAAAAAAGAAACATAGAAGAAAATGCCATTTATTTAACTGCCTTGATTCAACGTTAGAAGCCATATATTTGGTTTGTGTGTATGCATATATGTGAGCGTTGCTGTGCGCGGGTGTGTGTGTGCGTGTGTGTACGTGTGCGTCAGAGTTTTTGTTGATACGTTTTGGTTCCATTTTCAGAGAAGGGACTCATGCACTCTACGATGCATCGTCAAGTATGACTGGTTGGAAATGCTGACGGTGGCACTGCCCTGTTTTCATGAATCATCCGGAAAGAGGTCAGCTGTTTGCTCAACATACTGATTGTAACCCTAAAGGCAAAGATGGTTTAATAATCTGAGCTTTACTGAAAGAAAACATTTGTGAACAACCCATACTGTATACTTGCTTGTTTCTGTCTAGGTTCATCGATTAACACATGCAATATAATTCTGCAATACTCTACCCCGCCTATATATATAAATATATATATAAATATGAATATCTATACTTATGCTGTACAGGAAAGTGGACTTGTTTCTTTATGTATTTTTTTGTTTGTTTTTTATTATGTGAAATTTTAAAGAATCCAGCAGCTATTGTGGCTTCACTTGAGGTATTGTAATCCAGTGACCATGTTGTTACCTTAACCAAAAATGTGTGAGGGAATGAAAGGGTATGTTGCTGTGTTATTTTTGTGCTAAAAGAAGAATAAGAAGAAAAAAACCCACTAGACTAACTGCTTACAACTGGTTTAAAGACACAGGATGAATCCACGTTTGAGCTCAGCAAGTCAGATCCTCAAAAATGTCACCTGAAAGGCATTTTCAAATGTTTAAATTGATCGGGTGGTCAACATGTGGTTCGGACGCCTCAGTTGGGAACAAAAAAAAAAAATCACCTAAAACTTCGGTGAATGTCTCCACTTTTAGGTGCACAGAAATCCTTTGGTTCGAAGTGCGAGAGTGGGTCGAGGCTTTGGTTATTTTTATTCGAAACATTCTGATCCCGTTGAATCTAAAAACTCCTTCTCCTGCTGAATGTATGCCATACGAGGAGGACGACAGCTAATCAGTTTTAAACTGCCATGTAAATAAAGGGACAGAGGATTTTATGATGCAAGGGGGGACTGGGCATTGCTGTATGAGCTGCTGAGTGTCTGTGTGATCTTTTTTTATAGTCTGTTGATGCTTATTTGGGTTGAAGATTGCTGTATTTACCATTTATACTACAACCCAATACCCCCAGATCTGAATATTACAGAAAAGTAAAACACAAAAAAAAGCAATGTACTGAAAAGGGACATGAATGAGAGCGTGCTGTAAACCACTTTGAACCTCTCAGTCCAAAGTGAGAAGTGAGGACGTCCACTCAAGCACCTTGTGTTGCACTACAACCTTGTAATCAAAAAGAAAAAAAAAATTCAATGTTCTGTTTTCTCAAAACTGTCGTCGCACTTCTTCTGGACCCGATATGTGGTTAAACTGTAAAGGCGAGTAAAAGGGAAGTCAACTGGGGCAGCTGGTTCATTGTGTTAAACAAACATGGTGGCCAAACTTTTTCAGCTCTGAACATTGATTTGGAGCCAAACTCTAAAATCACTGGACATTTCACTCAGGTTTGCTACCTTCTCACAGCGACGTATTGACTGCCACAATGTGGCTTTCCATTGATTTATGTAGACATGTCTATTCCCACATTTTGAGCTCGTTTACTTAATCGTTCGTCTTGAGTAATTTGAATTGGCACAGAAAAAAAAGTAAACATGAAGTAGAGCCTAAGATTGTTGAGTGCTTGATCTCTCGTTGTGAGACCTTAAAAACTGGTGACTGTCTTTATCCCAGGGCTTCGCTGTGTGGCTTGTGAACCTTTGGTCATTTTTATACAGCTGGAACTAAAATTCAAAGGTGATTTAAAATGTTTATTTATTTTAGTGATTCAAATTAAAAGCTGAAATATTTTAAGCACTTATGTATTTCTATTTGTTTTGATGATTATGGCTGTCCATGTACTGCACTTTATAAGTACTCAATATTTGACTTTTGCATGAATTACTGCGTCAATGCAACACAACAAGGAAGTGTTCGGCAAGAGGTTCTGCTGAGATGTCAAGGAAGCCCACAATTAGTTTAACTGCGGCCTTCAGCTTGTCTTCATTGTTGAGTCTTGTGTCTTTCACCTCCGCCTTTAAAACACTGACAGGTCAGATAAGCTTTTTGGTCTGTATAACTCAGTGACACCGTGGATGTTGTTAGTGTGGGTTTTCATGTTAGAAAGTTAAATCAGTATTTCTGTAAAGCTTGTCCCGTGAAGTTTTCTGATGTAAGGCTGCACTGATTTTTAGTCATAGTGAAAATTGTTCCCAAAATCACCACTTAACTGTGGACTGTGGTTAGTTTGGATTTTGTGCCTCTCCACTTTTCCTCAATATCCTGGGATCTTTATTTTTATTTCCTCCCATCTTGGAAAAAACGTATTGTGGGCCACTTGGCAATCGTCCAGTCCTTTTTTCTCCTTAGTCAGGATAAAACATCTTTGACATCTCTGGTTCAGGACTGGCTTTAAACAAATAGTGCAACTCTGTCCTAGATAGATCTGTGTGTGTTGGCTCTTAAAGCACTGAAATGGATGCATAAATGTCCCCATTGGGGAAAAATGAAGCATCTATCATCATCATTATGAAGATCACTGAGTCCAGACCCAATCCACGACTTGTTTTTTTTTTTACAACTGTTTTTTTCTTCCATTCAGATTCTCGTTAATATGAATTAATATGCCTGAATATTATGCCACAGCTTCTTTAGCAGTGGCTTTTTGTGGTTTGTTCTCCTTGTGGAGGGTTTTAGAGCTTTCTGACTTATGGGCCTCGTGTCAAATAACTTTCTGAGTTGTAAGCCATAATCAACAAAATTAATGGAAACAAAAGTTTGAATTGTGTAATTAATCTATAATGCGAGTTTTACTTTTTAAGCTGAATTACTGAAGTAAATCTACATTTCTAAAATGTCTAACTAGCTGAGGCACTCTTGCAATGAAGCAAACAAAATTACATTTTCTGTTTCACCAAAAAGTAAATAAACTTCTTTTAGTCTTTCCTGAGTCACAGTACCTCCCCCCAGCCTTTCAATGATACATTGAATCATGAATTGTTTTCTTTTTGTTAATTTCCTGTGGGAAAAGTGAACACCAAAACACCAACACCATTCTGAATGAAATCTGTCTGAGTTGTGTTTTTCCTGTGCGCTTCAGTACTGTTCTGTCTGATTAATTGGTCCTTCTCCTGAGTTCCTTTTTTTTTTTTGCTAATACCAGAGTTTGCCCTGTTAAGCTGCTATCAAGACTGTGCAGATCTCTGAATGAGTCCACAGTCGGCGAGAGCAAGATGAATGGAGAATTAAAGAGCTAATGTTTCAGGCAATATCAGGCACCGTCTCTGTTTCATTGCATCTACATGTACCAGTGTGTAATTCCCTCCCACTCAAAGGAGACACTCTGATCGGCACCGCTCCGTTTGAACCGTCAGCCACAGGCCTGATACAGCCCCGGCCAAGCGCACACTGCCAGTTTATCTGTTTTTGTGTTTGTCTCACGGGTCGCTCAGTGTGTCGGCGTCACGCTGCCATTGAGACGCGTTTGTGCTGCACCAGCCTGATGGCAGGCCGGTTCAAAGTGTGATTGTGTTTAGTAATTATTCTTCTGGATTTTGCTGTGAAGTGGGAACGAATTCCTTCAAGCGCGTTTGGCACTGACTGACAGTGATTGAAAATCTGAAAGTTTCAAGCCTCTCACTCTTGCTGTTCCAGATGTTGAGGGCACTGAATGCCTTGGTGTTGATTTGTTAGCAAATCAGGGTCTTATGTTTGTCTGCTCTCGCTGAGTTATCAGTCAGTTTTATTTGGTTGTAGATTTATGATTTATATTTGCAATGTGCCCTCTGCACTTGGACTGTATATACCTTGTGCCTAGTACATCTAGTTTCCACATAGTCTCCTTTGTGGTATGTATGTGCCTGTAAAAATGCAAATATATGTGTTTTTATTTCCAACTTGCAATATATGTACAAACCACTAGATGACTAGAATTGCTAAATTACAATGACAATGTCAGTATATATAATTTTCCCTGATAGGGGAAACACAAAATTGCACATTTTAAGTTGGGTTGAACCTTCCAACACCATGCGCGCTGTACTCGGTACGTTCATGTTCTGTACATATGGTAAACACAGAGATGTGGGGCGCCTTCTCGGGTTTTCACCACAAACTGGTGTTTAAGCATCATTTTTACAAAGAGAGGGTGAGCTCTGGCTAGCTCCTGGTGGATATCAGTGGTCTAGACATTAGCTTAGGAAAGCTGCTTGAGCCAAAAACAGCAGAAGTTAACTAGCAAAAACTGTGGAAATGCTTGCACAAAATAAAAATACATATACAAAATGATAAAAAAACCAAAAACAAAAAAAAGGCTGTTCATATGCTGGATTATCGTCAGCCTGTGCTGCTGCACAGCTTTTCACACTGATGCTGGTTGCGCACTGATCTGGTGTTGGGCCACTAAAGGGAAAAGTATTTCTGTCCAAGACTGAATCCAAATCTTGAGAACACAGCAAGTCTTAAACATGACTCCCAGATGAGTTAGCTGACAGATAAAAGCAGAGTGCATGCTCGTATTTTTCTCATTTAAGCAGAGTTCTGTGTGTGATTGTTGTGGGACCTTCAAATCTAGAAACTGTTGTGTACCAACTACTGTACAATGATTTTATTTAGTCTTACAGTTTAACTTTTGTGTCGTAGCTACTGTAGCCTGCTTAACTTACCTAAGCCTTCTCTCTGCTTCAGGACTCTGTGTGCTTGAGTTTGTGTGTGTGTGTGTGTGTGTGTGTTCCTGTGCCTTTCCTTCTATAATGTTGGTCCCACTTGAGAATATGATGCCATTTAGGGGGCTGAAACCCACACAAAGCTGAGAGATGCCAGCACAAATAAAATAATAATAATTAAAAAAACACCAATAAAAGGTCACAACCACAGTTGTTTTCAAACTACTAAACAACATTGAAATGCTTTCTAGAATTGACTCTAGCACATCCTAGACTTAGTAGCATTCCACAGCCTGCACGAACGGCTCAGTATGGGCATCCAGACACACATTACCAGCACCATGAAGATGACAGCACAGATCTCTGAAACACGTCTCCTCTCTCAATGAAAACCAGTCTGCAAACATCTCAGGCTATGCTCGGCTTCTGCTCGTACAAAAACAGGCTTAGGTGTTACTCAACTTCTACTCTGTCTTAAGTTGATGTTTATATTCCAGTGACAACTCAGCTCCCAGCCCCAGCCGCAGCGCTTACCAAATGGGTCTAAAATGATGGTGATGGTGGTGGTGGTGGGGGAAATGGGGCTGGTTTGGGGGATCTTTGTCGCCGTCTTGTCTTTTCAGACTGGGATATGCAGCCGGTGGCTGGGGTGAGGGGCTGATTTGCTCCTGTGTCCAAAAAACTGTCTTGTCCACCCCCTTTGTTGGTCAACAACACAGAGCCACACCCTGGTTTATCTCAATAAGCTGGTCTGTCAGTCAGTGGCAATGTTGTTTCAGCATCCATAAACAGACATAAAATACCTTGTTGTGCAATAAAAAAAATGAGCGCATTGGCATACTTATCCCTGTGTGTTGACCTTTTTTTGTCAGCCTGTATTTGTTGGTATTTTGAGTAATCAGTAGTTTTAGCATGTGAGTGTTGGACATTTAACTAATGCCTCATTTTCATTGAGTGGATATGGCATGGGTTGGTGCAGTTCGGTATGCTGTTATGTTCGTTTCTATTGTTAAAGCGGGAACAAAATCGCACCGCTTCATTCCCGGATACCCTGGACGACGAGCCTGAACTGCACTGACCTGTGCCACTCAGTGGAAATGGGGTAATGGAGAGCCTTGCAAAAGTATTGATGCACCATTTCCACATTTTCTTGCAGCAGAACCACCAAATGCACTGTTTGTTTATTTCAATTTCATATGATGGCTCAACACCCGGGATAAAGCTGTGAAATGGAAGGAAAATGAAACCAATCAAAACCTGATGGGTTTGGAATGCATTTTTATTCAGCCCATGATATCCCTATATAAATATACATAGCCTAT
>CAEGAF010176515.1:0-26729 GCA_903067075.1 Micropoecilia bifurca | reverse complement strand
ACCTCTAGCGCCCCCCCACACAAATATATATATATATATATATATATATATATATATATATATATATATATATATGTTGTCACATTGCAACTCCAATTTTCAATAAAACTTTATGGAATTTTATGTAATAAAAATATCAGCAGTGTAAGCCCCCAAAAAAATCTGCATGAATTCTCAACTGATTTAAGGTTTGCTTATTTTAACTTATAAATATGATTTGACATGTTCATTTGAAGCTACCTGAATTTTTAGGGTCATCCTCGTCTGGAAGGTAAAAAGAAATCCACCTAAATGTAACATTTTTGCAGCCAATAGCAGGAATATGACCCAGAATTACCCTTAATTTAGACTCCATCCCTCTACATCAACACTGTCTCTGCTGTAGAAACACACCACTCAGTGCATGATGCTGCTTCCGCCATTTATTATTTTTTGATTATGCACCAGTTGACCGTTTGCTAAGTAGATGATTTCTGAAGCCCACAATGTACATTTAATTCTATATAGAGGTACCAGGACACTTAAAAAAATCATGTTTTATTTGACTTTACTACTACATACTGTTTTATCTTGGTCTATTACACCACGCAAAGACAAAATACAATGAGCTGTAAGGTGACAAAATGTGACAACAGTCAAAGGGAATGAATTCTGTAATTACATTATTAGCAGTGGGACAGTGAGGGTGGGAATGAGCTGAATTAGGTTATTTTTGTGAACTGAAGGACTTTTAATGCTAAACGTCACTTTCAAGTTCTCTAATTCCATCAAATCCCAACTGTAACAGGACACGGAAAAGCTGAAGTAAAAGCAAGCCGAGATTGAAAAAAGAAAGCCTGCTGCAAGGGTAGAGGAAAACGAAATGATATGGGTTCATTTAGGTCAAGAAATATCAACATTAGTAAATGCAAAGCTGTGGTTCCAATTTGTCCAAAAATCAAGCTTTTAAACTTACAAAAACAAAAAGGGACATTGTTTCAAGTTTCATGCAAGTGATGTTAATGTCAAACCCAAATGAGGCCAAAGTGTAACATCTCAAGCCAGAGTGGTGGAGTCAAACTGATGAGGCGTTTTGCATTGTGGATCAGTCAGCGTGGCGTGGAAGAAGCAACAATTACAAGCTTTTACAATAAAAGGGCAGCACAGCTCCTGAATGATGACGAGTGAAATGAAGTCCATTTACTGCATAACAAACTGATTGGACAGGGGATGTGAGGAAGGAGGCACGAATTTCACAACGACAAATCCATGATTCGCTCGACAAGATGCAGAATGGCGGGCCCTGAGGCATGCATGAGAAGTTGTCAAAAAATAAAAAAATAAATTAGAAACCCAACCAGATACAGGCTGACCGAGTGATTCACAGAAGTGTGGGTGAGTGTGCAGAGGATAGAGGACAGACGCCAAAAGACAAGCAGGCAGTGGACATTTTGAGCTCCTCTCCAGCTTCGAAGAGACGCGTCGTCACCATGACAACATCCCAGCTCATTCAAACAGTACGCCGCTCTCGCTCACACAGCCACTTCCGCGCACACACACACACACCAGAGGAGCGTCAGGGTAGGATACATGAGTGACCCGCGTACCCAGGGCCATGATGTGCAATTAACAAGTGACAGGCAGCTTATTGGTCAAATTAAAAACAACAACAAAAAAAGATGGATTAAAAAGAAACAAAAATAAAGATCACAACAGTGCATCAATCAAGTGGCCATTATCAAGGTCAACTTACCAGCATTTTTTGTGAGGTTGACTGATCGAGAAATGTTGCCAGAGTCACACGGAAAACAAAACGAAACACAAATTACAAAATGACAGCATCTCGTCACAGATATTTCCCTCTCTCAATCTAAGTCAATGAAAAACAAATATTTAGTTTTATTAAAAGTAAAAAAATAACAACACTCATTTGTAAAATGTGACAGAATAAATGCAGGACATCGCCAGAAAGAGCTGGGAGATGACGCTAATCTGAAATGTGCCCGAAGACCCGAAAACAAACCAGACAGCATAGAGAAAAAATAAAAAAAATAAATCTAGATATGACTGAAGATCATGACCCTAGTGGGTCAACCACATTTATTGGTACTACAGTAAAGATGTCTAAAAAAAATTAAATAATAAATCCATCTTTTATTCTAGAAGTGTAAACGCTGAATCAAAGTTTGAATTATCAAACTTCTAATTTGAGCACATGTATTAGGGACGGGAAGAAAATCCAATGGTAAGTTATAATAAAAATAATAATTGATACATAAAAACAATAAAGGTCTCCTAGACAGCGCCCATCTTACAACTTTTTGAATTCACCTCTGTTCCAGGAAACCTCAATCAAATGCCGGATACGTTCCAAAATAAGAGATGAGTGAATTTAGTGTCAAATGGAGACGCTTTGCCCAAATTTAGTTAAAAATTGCTATTTCTTAATTCAAACATTCCTCCCCCCCATGACTGAATAAATGTACTCAAATTAAAAGGTATATTTTTGCCTCTATTTTCTGTGTTGGATTATGCCACTGCAATAAAAGATGAATTTAAGTGAAGGCTTTTCGAATCTTTGCCATTCAATAAATGTGGCCGGCGCAGCACTGTGCCATAGAGTTGGGATTTTAATCAGAAAGAAGTTGCCGTTTTACATTTTATGAGTTATTCACAAAAAAAGGCCCGAGCATATGTAGAGAAATTATATTCACATCTTTAAAAATTAAAGAAATATGGCAACAACAAGAACAAAAAAGAAACCCGGCCATGTTAAAAAGAAAGTGCACCTTATATTATTTTTAACCACAAGTGTTTCAGTGTGTACATCTTCCACCAGGATTAGAAACGGAAAAGAAATGGTATTTTCCCACAATGTGGATAAATTCTGGGAAGAAAAAGGAACTTTGTGGAATGTTTCTTGTTGCCACCCAACGTTTCTGAATGAACTCAAAGTGACCTCTAGAAAGAGGAGACGACACTGCCAACAAAATGACACCAGGGTCCAAAAGTGATGGAAGACAATTCAGCTGGGACCAAAATGGGAATTTGTGCCAGCGCTATTTTTTGCTGAACAAACAGAATCATCGTGTAGCTATCTCATCTGGTCTTGCGGTTTGGACTTCGACATGAGGAGCACAAATTTAAATTATGAGCATGTGCACCTTCAAGGAATAAAATCCCAAGATGGACACGGTTGAAGGGGACGGGGACAGGTGGCCTTCCAGAATGATCTGACGAGCATTCATAGTTATACAGGGCGTTTAAATGATATAAAACAGTGTTCTTTGTGAGTTTATTATGCTTACTCTCAAAAATTCATTTCCCTAAATCCTCTTTACAAACTGACACAGCGGTTATCAGACTGCAGTAATGAACGGTTCAGCTAGCGCTCCTGCTGCTTCCTCTATTCAGAGACAAAACGCCCATTTGGAAACTCAAAAGAGTTTGAGCGGACAGGACAGTGTAAATGGAGTCGTTAATAAGGTGCAACACAGGTGGGTAATTTACCTTGCGGCCGTCACTGGCATGACAGTTGACATTTAACGGAGTCAGCAGTGCCATCAGCTTTTCTTCATTCCCACTCCTGAAAACACATCAGCCGTCAACCTGACAATAGACATCTGACATCATCGTTCTTTTGGGCTTCGGGGAGGGAAAAAGTATGTTTTCTGTGCAGCTACTTATTTAGCATTTTCAATAGCAACATGCAGCTAGAAAAGCTCTCGCCCAGCAGTTTAATTTCTACTTGAAACCAATTTGTCGTTTCACATTTCTGCCTCCAGCTGCATAAATTGCTGGAAACACACTCACCTCGCTGCTTCCAGGAGTTCATCCTTCTTGTATTCACCTAAAAGAACAACAAAAAAAATATTGCTAAAGTGAGGCATTTTAAACACTGTGGATTGAGGTTTCTTTACGGTGAACAGATTTAGGACCGATTATGGATGCTGCGTCCATGTGGGCGTGGGAGGGAGCAAATCTCAGGGATGCTGAGATTTGCTCATACTACACTTTGGTTCAAATGTGCCGACAATTTCCATGCACTGCCATTAAATAAGTTACAAATATTGTTTTTGTTTGAATCATTGCTAAGGAGCTGCAATTCTTTTGCAGAACCAGAACATTTACGGTGCTCCGTTACATTTAAAGAGGGGAATCAAGTATTTTCCAGGCACAAATCCTTGACAATTTATAGCACAATCAAGTGACTCTGTTGTTAGGGAAATGCTGAATTGATCAAATACAGTTTACAAGAAATTTGGTCGAGGGGAATGAAGCTACAATGCATGCCCGAATGGTTGCCAGGGGAGATTCAAGGATTTCTCAAACATGCATGAAAGAATCAAGGCAAAGCTCCAGGTGTGTGTTTGATGAAGGAACACCATAATATAATATCAAACCTCAAAACAGCTGATTTTGCATAACATCGCTCCTGTAAGCTACTTTTTTTACTTAGCTCACCAGTACATGTAAGTGCAGAGACTATGAGTTTGCCTCTAGATTGTTCATGGCATATATGGCTTTGAAGAACTTGTTGGCTACATGAGTGCCACTTTGTTCAGCTTTAACCATTAGACCTCCTTCAATATTTAAAAAAATTCTCACTTTTCTCCAAGTTACCAGAAAATCCTCAGCAAAATAATAATAAAAAAATTAAATAGAACCTCTTTCTATTCATCGAAAAACAATTGTTTTCCAACGTCTTCAAGCAGCAATTATGTCAATCATATATATATATAAAAACAGAAAATATGCAAGATAGTCATATATAGAAAAAATGTATAAAAACATGGCAAAATAGCTCAAAGAAGAAATGAAAAAAGTAGCATTTATAAATGAGTACATAAGCAGTCGTGCTTGTGGTTGAATTGCAGCATTTAAATGGACACTAAAATAAAAGGCGTAAGGATAATCAGGAAGTGTGCTGCTGACAAACTCCAAGGTACTGACCTGTAAGAACAGCCTTAGCTGAAGGGTCAGCAAGATCCAGAGCCGATTTCCCATCGGTGTTGCGAATGTTTGGATCAGCTCCATGCTGGAGTAATACTGTGTTAAAAGAGGTTGAGATCAATACAACTTCAATAATTCAACTACTGCGTATTTCATAGATGAGACACTCAGCCAACCAAGTTCTGTATTTAAGGGACACAGAGCAGGTTTTATTTAAATTCAGCACCAGCACCTTTCTACTTTAAAACATGAAGGTAAGATATTATGCTCAGACATTCTCAAAGATGTTCTTTCATATTTCCAAAAATCAAAAATGCTCCAATATAAAGCAGCAGGGCCCCTTACCGATGCACACATCTATCTTGCCCTTGATGGCAGCCTCATGCAGTGGGGTGTAGTTCCAGTTGTCTCTGGCATTGGGATCTGCACCTTGACACAAGAGGAGGCTGACGACCTCTGCGTGGCCGAAGGAGCAGGCGTTGTGAAGCGGGATGAGACCGCCGTCATCCCTGGCATGAACGTTGGCACCTGTCTGCAGAAGATGCTCCACCACATCTTTTCTACCAAAACCTAAAAAAAAAAAAAAAAAGTCAGCAGAAATTACAAATGGAAAACAGGAAGGATGCTAAAATATCTGGGACGCTGCGACTATATTCAATGACAGTGACTTTACTAATTCTACCTACAATGTTTGTACTTTACAAATGAAAAAGAGGATATTTTTGATATTTTCAACGACAATATTTGAAGGTCTATGTTAGTCCATGAGTAAACAATTTTGAAATCTTCTACCCCCCCACTAAAACTGTGCCTGCATATATTAACACAGACTTTGTAGAACCTACCATTTCAATTTATTTCAGACCATGTTAATCACATTTCATCATGTACATGTCAGTATACAAATAGATAAATTTAAACCATACTTGAAAATATGATAGTTAATACATGACGTTACTTTTCATTATTGCTTTTTAAGTAAAGGGATTTCACATAGTCACACTCATGGCTGAAATAAGCCATATTTTTTTATTTTATCCTCTTTATATTATGCATCTACTAAAAACACCAAGAATATTTCATGTTATATGTGTAAGTAATGAAGACAAATTTACTTTTTTCATACAGAAGTTGACTATTTGACAGGTTTAAAGTGTCTTAAGTATGTAATGAGTGCCACAGTCGGCTTTGGAAGAAACAAATTCACAAAATTGTTTTTGATCCTGGAAGAAAATCTATCATTGAGATTGAGCAAAGCAAAAAGTCCAAAAATAAAGATACATGTTAGGCGAAGCTGTAGTAATTTTCATAAAAAGTAAAAATTCAACCAAAACATTTACGTCACAAAAAAACCCAGAAGTGGTTCGGCTACAGGAAACTAATTAAATAAACTTGCGCAAAAACTACAGTAGATGCACAAACAACTAGCTAACACGAGCTAAATTTCAGTTACTTTTTGTCCTGTTCAGATGTTTGAGTTTACTTAACATCTGTCTGATAAACAAAACGAGGAGAGCGACACAACACGCTAACACTTAGACGGGTTAAAAAAAAAAAAGTCGGCATAAAGCGTGATAAAAGGTTATATTTGGAACCCGAGGACAAACAGGCAAATTGTAATCTTATTGCAATAAACATAACGTTGCTAGCTGCCTGCAGTTCCCCATCTTGGCGAGTAGCCCGTCTCCCCTGTTTGATTAGCTTAGCTCATCCTTACCCGCAGCGAAGTGCAGCGGAGTTGATTTTCGACCAGCCATGTCCTTTGCGTTTACATTCACCGAATCCACAAGTCTCTTAACGCGGGACACATCTCCGTTTCGACAGGCCTCGAACAGCTCCCTGAAGGCCCCGACGACTCCGCTGCTGCCGTCGATGGGGCTGGTGGCTCCCGAGCCGGGGCTTGATACGCTGCTGCTACCTCCGCCTGATGTAGTCGAGGTAGAGCTTGCACTGCTCGCCAAGACCTGGGCTGGTAGGTCCGGGGAGGCCAGAGCCATGTCTGCCCCTCCGCTACACTCCCTCTCGCTCTCCGAGGAGCCGACGGCCGGGGATAGCAGAGCCATGGGCGGCGAGGCCGGGGAAGCCCCCGAAAGGGAGCCGTTTCTCGGTGGAGATTGCAGCGTAGTCTGTTGTTGTTGCTGCTGCTGCGAAGAGCGACGAGACACCGCCATTACAGCAGCTCCGAGGCGACAATAAAAACTGCTCCTCCTTTCCGGTGAAAGTGCTTCGGTTTCCTGTCAGCTGTTTACTTCCAGCCAAGGCACAGAAGGAAGAAATGCTCGACAAAAAATTAGTAAATTCAGCCAGAAAAATTACTTTAAATCAAATTTAAATGAGCCACGTACTTTCACTTAAGTGCAAGCATTGAATGCACCTGGGAGTGTATATTATTGTAAAAAAATATATATTTTACAACATTAAAGTATAAAAACGTGATATGCAACATACGCATCAGACTATTGATTTCTAAATTTTAAGCATGTTCTGTCAGAATATGTCAGAAAGATATTTGTAAAATAGTTCTGACATTCTTAGGAAGCAACTGCACAAATGCAGTTTTCTTTTTTTTCCTAGCTTTGTCAGTTTTTTGTCCTATTTTAGAAAACTAATGGAACATCTTTAAGACAAAGAAACAGCAGATATGTAGGAGCTTACAACCTGAACACTTTGTGAATAATCATGAAAAATAACTTTTTAAAAATAACATTTGACCCCTTAACTGGCAAATTTGATGAAGTCATCCATTAGCAGACCTCATCAAATATCAATGTTCAGATTTGAAAATTGGTGTTCAATCTGACTGAGGTTGTTTAGCTGAGTTGCTAAGGAAAAACTTAAGACAGACTTCTAAACAATTATACACTATGATGCAAGAGTAGCTCTCAATAGTGAAAATTACTGTGGCCCTGAGGTGCAAACCACTTCAACAAATTCAAAAACACAACATTAAGAAAGCACAATTACAAATTCAGAAACATTAATGAAGCACAATTACAAATTCAAAAACAACATTAACAAAGCACTACAACATTAAGAAAAAGGAAAAATGGCTGGTTAGAGGGAAGTCTGGGCCTCCCTTCTGAAGCTGCTGCCCCCGGGACCCGATCCCGGATAAGCGGAAGAAAATGGATGGATGGATGGATGGATGAAAGGGTATGTCCCAGTTGGAGACTTGCAATCTGCAACCTTTTAAGTTAATGAATGTCACTGACACAATCTCTTACACACTATTATATATAGGATTGAAAAAGAAAACCCTATGAACGTTTCAAACTTTTTCATGTGATTATTTAATCGTTTTGGGGCACAATTATTACATTTGATACAGCTGATTCTGATAAATCGTTTTTATTGATTAACACACACACACACTTTACAGTGGTGTATTCATGAACATATCAACAATTCCATAATTCAATGTGCATTTGCTATTTCAAGATATGAATAAAAATATGTAACTTCATTTAAATTTTTAGCCATTTATTATAAAGACAAACTTTGACAATAGTTGTCAAACTTTAGCTACATATCTTTACTTTAAAAATATTTATTACAGTGTAATGTCAACTGTGCTACAGACAGCAGTGTTAACAAAATCTGACTAAATTATTTTAAATTTCTTTACATAAACTCTCATAATGCCCTAATACTTAAAATTGAGACATTTCACTTAAATACACAAAAAGTGGAAAAAAAGTGTACAGTACATTACAAATTTATTTATGTTTTACTGGCAACACAGCACAGTCAGTCTGCTGGTCAAGCTGGGAGCAGTTTGGTGACTGGGCCTTCTGAGACATCCAGGTAGCCACAGGTTAAAGCGAATGATGAAAAATTATCTAACAGTGTAATAGAAAACACATCCCTGATTCATTCACATTCAGGAAAAAAAGTACTATCTTCAGCATGGCATTGACTTAGTATCTAAACACAGATATTGTGGAGATGAGCTGCAAAACAGAAGTCTGAAGAAAAACAACTCCATACAGATCTGATCTTTATTGACCTGTCCTGACGAAATCCCCCAGTCTCCGCGCTGCTCTCTGGATTAATGTACTTTCAGTCCACTTCAGGTTCGCTGTTATATCAAACTATTTTAATCTACATAAATTATAAGAAACATCTTACAGACAACTGACGTACCTTAATGTAACGTATGTTTGACCACAGACTAACAGCGACTTGTCTTGTTAAGCGCCCGTTACAGGTTTTTCATTGCCTCGCCCTCTTTTGAAAAACTACACAGTATGAAAAGGTTAGCTAAGAAAATAACCAGAGTAGTTAACTGGGCCAATTTGGTTGCAAAGGAAATGTTTCTTGGTTGATTAGAAGTTTATTTCACCACAGAACTGCACAGTACTGGACAAAAAGTCAAGAAATTCTGCTTATAAATTTACATTATTGGGGCCTGCCCCAATAACGTAAATTTACATAGGAGAAGCATTGAAATGTCAAAAAAACGGTATCAAAAATATGCAGCTCGATCTCTCTGCTATTTTTATTGGGGATCGGAGTTAGGATGGTGACGTTTTCGGATGGCTCTTCCGGATCCTGAACGGGAAGGAGCTGTTCAGACTGCTTTGTTCAGAATAACTAACTGCTTCAAACAGTTAGAATTCTGTCTTCTGCATTTGGCCAGTGGCAGGTGCTAATTTCCACCCCTGTAGATCTATAACAATTTCACACTGATTTTGACTCAATAGGTCACATAACCTAGAAGCTATTGAAGAGAAATACTAAATTTAAACTAAAATTTAGTTTACGTTTTAGTTTAAGCTAAATATTTTATTTGTGACTAAATAAAATATTTTTTATTTAGTTAAAATGAATAACTAAATTTAAACTAAAATTATTACAACAGTTAAAATGCAATAAAAATGCATGTGCCTCATATATAGTTTAGTACAACAATTACACACTGATTTCTAGTCAATGTGGCACACAATATGGAAGCTATTGAAGAAAACATTATTTAACATTAAAGTTATTTAAAATATTGAAAATTATTTGACATTTTAATGGAGGGTAGTGTGTCTCATGTAAAAGCATGAATTAACACTTTTTTGTATCAGTTGGTCACAAGGCAAGGCATTTATTAACATTTGTTTGACAGGAGTGTTTGGTTTGGAAATTTATTGACAGTCTGGAAGTGAAGAGAACCTCCGAGTGCTGAGGAGGGAGCTACAGAAAGGCTGGCTGAAATTAGCGTTCATAAATCGGATCGACCTTGAGCTAAACGCCACTTGCTTGGCAGATATTGCAATATCTAACTTGAAACTAACTTCACTGCAGTCAGTAATGCAATAAAACCATCAGGATTAAGTTTGTTTTGGTCTGTGGCGAGTAAATGCACTGGGTGACTGCATGAGACTTAAAATGCCCCACGATGTTGGTTCCAAAGCTCTATTGGCCAATAGTAGAGGAGCTGGACATAGAGGGCAGCTCTCCTCATTAACATAACAATGCAGCAGAAAAAGGGCAAGAAGAAATAGAGCAAGCAGAAAAGGGAGATGCAGAAAAAAAAAAAAAAAAAATCAAAAAAATTATTTTTCTTGACAAAAGCGCATGGAAGCAAAATATATTTATATGAAGCATATTTTAAACTTTTAATAATGTCACAAACTATTGGATTATATACCATAGTGTACACTAAAATTAAAATCAATACTCTATAATGAAAAATATACATATATTTTCATGTTCTCTTGAATCTTTTGAATTTTCATTGTTTTGAGGACCTAAAAGTGTGAAACTAATATAGGCTTGCCCAAAAAAATACTAAACATATTCAACTTCACACAATGATCATTGACAAAAGTTTTGTATTAAACACTTGAACAATATCTGATACAGCCACAAGATGTCAGCAGTGCAATTAATGGCACGACTGTTTGACCTGTATAAAGTTTTTTACTGCTTGGTTTCTTTAAAACAGATCAGGACGCAGTGGCTGTTTTGCTATTTTTTTAAAGACTGGATGTTTTATATGAATTCCACCTCAGTGAAGAGTAAGTTAACTATGACATTGATTGGTACTGTTTATTCAGCAGCTTTTGCAGTCAGACCTAGCTTATTTGTATATACTAACAATTGGAACGTTTTTGATGTGTTTGTGCAAGAGCTTGTCAAACTAATTAAGAGCAATTAGTCTGACATTGCCATTTCTTACATTTTATGATTTGTTTGGACAGATCCATGACTGGCCGCAGACTAGGTGGTGAGAACAAAAGCAAAAGAATACAGGCTCCAGTTTACTATAGCATTATCTTATTTCAGGGGATTCTGATTTTCCAGGTGAGTCAACTCCTATTTGGAACAAACATCTAAGAATTTACAAGTTCAAAATGTTTACACACTCTGCCCACTTAATGTCTGTTCACCAAGGTAACTGGTTCACTTCTATTGACCAAAGAGACACGTCCTTCCACATACACCATATTGCCAAAAGTGTTTGCTCACCTATCCAAATGATCGGAATTAGGTGTTCAATCACTTCCATGGCAACAGGTGAATAAAATGAAACACCTAGACCTGCAGACTGTTTTTGTGAAAGAAAGGGTCGTTCTCAGCTCAGTAGACTCCAGCATGCAACTGTGATATGATGCCACCTGTGCAATAAATACAATCATGCAATTTCCTTGCTTCTAAATATTCGAAAGTCAGCTGTATTATAAGAAAATGGAAGTGTTTGGGGATGACAACTCACCCATGAAGTGCTATACCACAGAAACTGATTGAGCGGGGTCAGTGGATGGTGAAGAGTATAGCACAGAGGTCGCCAACTTTCTGCAGTCGATCACTACAGACCTCCAAACTTCACGTGAAATTCAGATTAGACCAAAAATAGAGCACTGAGAGCTTCATGGAATGGGCTTCCATGGTAGAGCAGCTGCATTCAAGCCATTCTTCACCAAGTGTAATGCAAAACGTTGAATGCCGTGGTGTAAAGCATGCCCCCACTGGACTCTAGAGCAGTGAAGATGCGTTCTTTGGAGTGATGAATCGTGCGTCTCAACCTGGCAATCTGATGGAGGTGGAGTTGTTTTTCAGGAGATAGACTTGGCCCCTAAGTTCCAGTAAAAGGAACACTGAATGCTTGACCATTTTGGACAATTCCATGCTCCCATCTTCATTAATGAAATTAAGTAGATGTATCAATTTAATTTTTAATGGATACATCTGAAGTATGTCAAAGAACTTCCAACAGGTTGGATTTCATGCTTAGATCACTATTCAATTTGCTACGCACAAAAAAAACTGAAGTCTAATTTGGTATATTTGTGGGATCTTTATCAAACAGATTATCGAAGAAAATCTAATCCATGAAAATTTAAGGTATTGATAAAAAAGGAGAAGGATCAAGCCTCAATTTAGGTTTGGGCCTAATAATTTTGAATATTTTAATTGAGGTTTACATTTGCACATTTATTATTCTGGGCCAACATTTCTTCTCCTCTTCAGGAGTTAATTACCAGGACCTTCTGCTGTGAACACTTCCTGCTCAGGTAGCTTGTAGGTAGAGTTGAAAACTACCAGGTTAGGGAGGAGAGCAACAGTTTTCCTTAATACCCTTTTATAAATACAAGGTTTAAAGACATGTCTGTACATATGTATGCTTGTGGAGATGTAAAATAGTTTCCCTACCCAACCTCCTGTGGTTGAAATTAAACGTAGTCAAACCACAATAATATTTTAATACTAAACTTAAATAAATAAAATGTGGCCAAAACAGAAATCTTTAGAATATAACATCCTAAATGCTCAGTTTTATTGCAGGCTTGACAACACTTTCAGCAAAATTAATACACTACAGATTTTTTGATACAGCAGCATAAATGTGGAACAAAATAAAAAGGCTTGTTGAAATCTTTTGGGGGAAAAAAGGGGAAAACTGAGAGCTCTGGAACAAATATAGAGAACAGTAACAGTACAAACCTTCTGCAACACTGAAAACCTTGCATCATAAACAGGATGTCACATTCTCACATTTTTTCCAACATTAAAAAAATCCAAAAAACTATAATGTGCTTCACACAATGTGTTAGTCATTTTTATCATTTTGACATAGAAACGTAAAATCTGTGAGGTTTCAATATTACTATAGCATCATGTCTTCATCAAAGCTGTATGTTCAATGACTTGTGTTGGTAACTGGGTCAGCTCAAAGGAAGAAGAGTTTGTCGGACAACTGGATAGCTGGTTCTGAGTGCAGATACTGGCCGGACAGGAAAGCTAGTTTGTGGGCATACTTGCATGGTGCTGGGACACGAATGGTTCCTGGCCAGTTCCAGTACAGATGGCACATCTTGAACGTCAGCCTAACATGAGACCAAATTAGTAAGTGTTACCTTAACGGAGCTCGAGCTATTACGTTCAGGAAAGAAAAGTCTAAATCAGTAGTTCAAACATTTATAACAAGCACTACCAAATACAGAGTTTTCCAAGTACCACCTTCTTGACAGATACTTTCCAAATGTACTGGGAACAACTTGGACATTCAGTATGTTGTTGTATGAAAGCAATACAAAAACCATTTTATTGTCTATGAGGGCTGATGATTGATGAGATTTTAAATTTTTACTCAGAAGTTGAAACATCAAAGTTTACAAAATGAAAACATCAGAGGAGTTGGACTTCTGAGTGGAAGAGTCAGGTTTCTTGCCAATTCTGTCCTTTGATATTGTTGCCGTGCACATAAAACGTTTACATATAAAGTCACGGTAAAAATCTGCTTCTTAAAATGTTTATCTCATTAAATATTTCAAGCAAAGATCTATACAGCCACCTTGTTATGAGCAAGGTGTCTGTAAAGCACAGTGTATTCAGAGCGATGTGGGTAGAGCACTTACCTTTGTAAATGATCAGGGCTGAGGTTAGCGGTGTTGTACAGGGAGATGTAGTGTGTAGGAAGTCCACAACCCTGACGAATGTGATGTGCCATCAGATAAAAGTCCACCCTAAATGTCAGGCACAAAACATAAATTAGTTGCTCAGCTGCTTTGCCTAAGTAGCATATCAAGGCTAATCAAACTGACCAGTCCTTCTGAGTGAGGGTGTGATCCAGAACAGTTCCAGGTGGAGGCGTGCCAAAGCTGTTCGAAGCAAAGGAGTACAGATTGGTGCTGATGCGCTTTTGGACCACAATGAAGACCAGCTTGGGCTCGTAGCTGGGGAACGTCTCGAAGCATTTTATCAGCTGTGGTATCTCGTATTGCTCGACCATTTTCAGCTGGCCATCAGACACACCGTCCCGATACACCACAATCTTCTCAGGCAGGTTGTGATTTATCTGTACAGAGCAAACGGAACACGGTGTGTTTTGGCTAATTAGTTTGTGATTTATATCTGGACCACTGTCTGCCGTTTGGAGATTGAGTTGTAAAGCACACATGTAGATTGTTACCTCATGGTACTTCTGCAGTGCAGCCAGCAGGCAAACTCTGAAGCCATGAATCAGTTCCTCTGAGGGCGTCTGGAAGGTAACCCTGGAGTACCAACGGGTCAGGGAGCTACTCAACAAAAAGACAAATCAATTCAGATTCTTTTCAAATTAAGATACAATGCAGAGTAAAAATTACGATTGTGACTCAAAGGTGCACTTTTCAGAAACTACTAGAGAGATGTTACCTCAAAACATGGATTGAGTTATTTGGAGGAAAAGTAAATAAAAACATGAAAGATACCTGTTCACGCTGGCAACAAAACCCATAACTGACTGATGTGATTTGCTGGTGTCATGGTGAACATCAACTCCAACTACCATCAGGTTTTTCTGTTTGAGTGGGAGAGAATTTGCTGTAAACACCTGCACCAAAGGTTCCCATTGTGAACATGTTATGGGACCACTGGTTTTAAACCTCTGATTTTAAAATCTCTGCGTTTAAACACAATCAGGCTCGTCCTTCTTGCACCGACATAAGAGCTGCAAGCATGCATAACTGTACATCCACCACAAATCCTAACTTACTCATAGATAATTTTGGTATCTGAAGCAAAGGTCTTTTTTCCATTTTATAATTGCGTTGCTCAAAATAGCTGCCACTTTAATAAAAAGACCTTTAATTCCTTTAATTCAAAACTTTAATTCCACATTTATTTGTGGAAACATTTGTTGCTTTTACTAAGGCCTCCACTCTGCTATACATCCAAAGTTTCCACTGAAAGCTGCTCTACCAGAGAAAATAGAATTTTTTTTATATCAAACATCAGGGACTAGGCCTGTCGCGATAACAGATTTTGCTGGTCGATTAATCGCCTGAAGATTCATCTGTGATAAGCGACAAAATTCACAGTTCACAGACTTGTTCTTCTGTGCTCCGACTATAGCCTGTAATGAATACAACAATAGGAAGATGGTCACAAGAAGCCCTAAAGTATTGTTTTGAGGTTACAGACTGAAATGCACTGTGCTAGCCACACAGAGAGGACATCGATACCATGACTAAATGTAACTCATGTAAGTCTGACTGAATTTCATCTTCATCCCCATAACAATGAGATGCTTCTCCAATAGCATTTAGTGACTTAAAGAACCATTGCTAAATACAGAAAAAAATAGTCTTCAGGGGAGGGAGACAAGTAATTATTGAGAATAATAAAGCAACTTAAAGTCAAGATTAGAGGAATCAAGGAGGCGTACGGGAAGAAGCTGGAGAACAAGCTCCAACAGAATAAAATCAGATGTCAGGGATGAAGAATATCAGTGTCTGTGAGCATCATGTTCTTTGATTTCTCCTGTGCACTGAAAAATCAGTCAAGCTGTGGCTGTTCTGCAATTTGATACCCACCAGAGGGATGTTGACGGTCCAAAGTTCTCCTCCTAACTTGCTGTTCACCTGCAGCAGAATCTTCTGAGCAACACTCTTAAGCTTCATCTGCTGAGATATCGTCCGGATATTGATGGCCTAGAGTCAAATTTACATTTCAGTATCTGGATTGTAATATATACATATTTTTAAACATGTAAACCCCTCTGGGTTTAAACACAAGATTGTTGTTGATGAAACACAATAAAACAAATAAAAACCAGAAACAATACTGACCTGAGAAGGAATCGGGCTTTTAACACAGCACAGTTTCTTGATGGCGCTATAGAGGTCATCTCTATTGCCGACCATGATGCACACAACCAGCTGCAAATTGGGCTACACAAAGGTGTGAAACTAAAACTTAGTGTTGACTTCATTGCATTTAAAGGATTAAATAAGATTTGAACAAAGCTCTTCATAAAATTAAAGAAAAAAAATATTTTGCTCAGTGGAAACAGTTTATTACATATTTTGTGTCGGCATGAAAAACTTTGAAACTATTCTTGAAACAGTAGAAAACTGTGAAATACAACTGAGCTGGTATTACATTTAGTCTGAAAGACCTGCTATTCATCAAGGTACAAAATGTCAGAGGTCTGCAGGCTATACATGTAAATGATGCATTTATTAAACACAATTTGCAGAAGCCTTTGTTTGCTTCTATGGAAATTTTGTGTTAGGCTTTCACACTCATTTACATCACAAAGGACACAGACATTGCTGGAAGAGAGGAAAACCAGCCAGAGTTCAAAATCCATTTCTAACTTGCATGACTTAACATTAAATTAACAAACAAGGACAGTTCAACAGTTTTACACACCACAAAACTAAACTAAACCATTAAATTTTTATTTCTTGTTTAAATTATTAATTTAACAGATGGGACACAAGGGAAAATACCCAAACTATAAATCAGGATAATTTCTAGAGAGGTTGGGTTGAACTGGCATACATTTTTATCATAGCTGCAACTATAAACAAGCATACAGCGACAAAACTAGAACTTAAATTACACAGTTCTAATTATAACACATTATAGGATAAATTTGAAATACATTTAATATTAAGTGGGAGGGAATCCCTTACCTCACTGGTGAGATGAGAGTGGATACTTTTGACGTACGTCTCAGTTCGATCGTCCCGCAGCTCCACTCTAATGGGGCGAGCCATTCGTACCCCGATGGGTCCGGCTACCTTCTTAAAGGTGGAAACAAGTTCTTCAGCTTGGTCTGCACAACGAGACGGGTAGAAGATGGCCCAGATGTTCAAAGGGACCTGGGAAGAATATGGATCCATTAATTATTTTACAAACAACCTCAAAAGTCAAACAAGTAACTGTATTATGAAAACAATCATTTGTCACTTACAGAGCTGATTGAAGTGTCTCTCACAACCTCTCTGGACCAGGAAACATCAGCTCCGGTTGCAATTAAAGACGTCTGAAGACAGATGGTTTCAAGCGGCAAAGTTCTTCCTTGAACCTGCAGCAAAGGGGGAAAGTAAGCTTGAGATATTTTGACCATTTAATGGGTTATCATTCAGATGCACCAGTCAAAACTGGAACATGTCCTACAACCAGCACAGATATGTTATCTGAATAACATAAAAATAAAATTTTAAATATAAAAAGACTCACTAAATGAAGCACCAGATGAAATGATTTGTCAGTTTTTAAATAATCAGACATTGGCATATTTTAATGACAAAGGATGGAAATTGAAGAACAGCATAATGCTGTTTTTGACTGAATCCAGAACAGTATGTGCTGTGCGGAATGTATAACCAATTAATTTGATCCAGCGTTAAGTGGTTAAAATAAAATCACAAGACCTTTCAAAACCTGCTGCCACATTTTCTTTCCATCCTTCCGAGGAACTTTCTACTTTGTGAGTTTGGTAATAAACAATATTCAGAGATTTAGAGTAATATCTGTAATAAACAAGTAAGATGCCAAGAGTTTTTAGTGGCGGATCAAAAATTCAGACAGCAGGTTAAATAACAGCCGAAGTATAAACACTATGAAAACATATCTTGGCCAACTTCTGCATAGAGCTACAACATGTTTTGTTTTAGACTCAGTTGTTGTCCAAGCAGAGCACATATAGGTCTCTAAATAAAAAACACCTGCAGCACTTTGTCTTTAGATGAGTAAATAAGGGCAAGCCCACTTAGATGACATTTAGGTCAGGTGACAAATATAAAAAATAAAACCACCACTGTCACCACATTTTGTCTTCTAACCCAGTGGTCTCCAGCTATGGTCCTGTTCTACATGTTTCAGACAACCGCCTGCTTCAATACACCTGTTTCAATTGAATACATCGTTTACCAGCTGGTGCAACACCTGAGTGAATTTGACTTCTCACATTCCTCAAATCAACAAAAATGGTGTCAGTGGTTAGTGTTTTTTTGCTGAATACGCTTTAGTTTGTACCATCAAAATATCAAGGATTCAAGATAATTTTTTCTCTAAACTTTAAGGACTGAAGAACTTTGGCTTTGATGATTATTTCACTTGAAGAATTAAATTTTCAATGCTTAAAACAAGAACGTAAAAAGTTGACTGTTGTCAGATTTGCATCAGGCACTTTGAGCAAGACTTCTCTTGTTAGACCCGGTACTACAAAAAGTGTCTGAGGAACTTTGCATTACCATCTTCCCCAAACACAAAGTAATTAAAAACTTTTCTCTGTAGTGACTGGTTCCTACTATGAGGATCTCTGAGCCGATCTCCAGCCCCCATCGGCTGAGCTCCTTCACACTTTCAGGATTGGAGCTGATGTTCTTCAGAAGCTGCTTTATGGAGTTGGTGTGCTGCTCACTGCTCACGTTGATGTGATTGGTCAGCTCCTGTAAAAAGTTAAGACACTCATTAACATTTACCGCAAGTTTTTTGGGAGGGGTTTTGCCATCATTGCTACCTAAAAGCACTTTAATTCATCTACTAATTGTCTTAAGCTCTTTATGTAACAGATGTATTTAGCACACTATAATAAAATATGTTAAAATATGCACATTTGTCTTACACATTTTACCAGTGGTAAAATGTCTTACACATTTTACCACTGGTAAAATGTGTAAGACTATGATTATTCATTTACCATTATTCATTTACCATGAATAATCACGTTGGCAATATCATCATCATCAACTTTATTAATAGAGCACTTCAACACACAGCTGAGACAAAGTGCTGAACATCATTAAAATAAATAAGATAAAAGCATAGAAATATGTCCTCCCCTTCCTCATGAAAAAAACAGAACATGTCTTTGGAAAGGAAAAACTTTGTAGCATTCTGTGAACAATAAATCATTAAAAATGTTCAGACATGTGCCTCGCATACAGAATTCAAGAAACTTAAAAACAATTAATGAATGTTCTTTAAATTAAAAAACACAACAAAGATTAGATTACATTTTAAATTCTGTCTCATCTGGGTACTGAGGTCAAAGTTTTGGTAGACTAAATGCTGACAAGGTCATGGCCCAGCTATGCTTACCTTCATGGATCTCATGTCTTTCCTCATTTTCTCTGGGATTCCTGTCAAGAAGGAGAGCTCTGGCACCAAAAGGATCTCACCGGTGATGATTTGCTGCAAAAAAGGAACAGACGTGAAACAAAACTGAAAGAGCAAGAAGATAAACCCCTGAGCATCATACTTTGAAGTTTTATTTTCTTATTCAGGATAAAAGTTTTAATCGTTCTTGGGTAGCTGACCACTGATGTCAAATTTGTTGTGTGGACTTGACTCTTTGATTTGTAAATGACATCCGTTCTGGGGGGGGGGGGGGGGACGACGACGACGACGACCATTTATTCCAAAATCCACCATGTTTTCACCCGAAATCCAAAAAACCTTAAACATGGTGGTGCTGAGCAAGACTTGCTGCCACCAGTAGGTGGTGGTAGTATACTCTGACAAGTGTAATGGATGTCAACTGAGCTGTCCACATGAAAGACAGTGACTGTTTTACTATGAATGTGTTGTTTCAAACTTTTAAATTCATGGTGAAATCACTAATGGTGAATGGAGATTTTACCTTCCCTCCTGGTCTGGACCTTTCCTTTGGTCGATGCAGGAGTAAGGGTTGGTTCATCTCTTTGACTGTGATTCCATAGTTCTTACTGTAACAAAATCAAAAGAAAGGCATTTGTTCTTTAACAGAATTTCTGATTTGGCTCAAAATATTTAACAGACTTGCACTTTTTCCTGTTGAGATTTGATTAGTTCAAAGATGGAGCAGAGGAGTCTCACCTGTAGTATTCCAAGAAGGTGGTTTTAGTGCCATCCATCAAAGTGAAGGTGTCGTTAGGAGACTTATTCCACTCAATGGAATCGATGCGGTATGTACGGTTGTTGTAGCGTGTGATAACTATGGCTCCCACTAGTTCTTTGGTGCACACATCTTGGAAGTTCTCTTTACTCTGTCTGTACAGCATGTTCCTACAAGACACCAGGACACCGGCTGAGGCTTTTCCTTTTCTTTTTATTTAATTTAAGTAGCCCCACTCTTGTGGTACTTTTCCTCAAAAATTAGATGCTTGGGCGAGTTTAAGAAATTATAAATGGACAAATTCAGATGTCATTAGCCAAGTAGCTTCTCAACAAATCATCTCAATTATATCTGGAAATACTTATTTGGGCGGAAAGTATTCACCGTTCCCTCCCAGAAGACAGACAAGAATATTACAGTGTTAAACCCATCAAGCTATACAAAGAGCCCAGAATAGATGGTGACATTTGTGTAATGTCCCCGTTTCTTACAGGTAACGTGAAAAAATTAAATAAACACAAATGAAAGAAGAAAAAACTAAACTACTACATTGTGGAAAAGAGTCAGCCATGAAGGATATATTAGATAGTGTGCTGTGAAGATCATATGGAGCTCACAGTTTGGCTTTGTCACAAAAAATTATAATAGATGTCCATCTACTGTACATCCAACTTAGAACGTTATCAAAATGTTATTTACTAAAAGATTCATTACACCAGGAATTATATATTCAGTTTCTCAGAATACTGAAACATTCTTTAATACTAATTAAAAATTGAACAAGAGAAAACGTCAGCCGTGTCTCAGGTTAAGGTGTTGGATGAAACGGCTGTGTTCAGTGATCTTATGTTCTCTTGAAACAAGATTCAATTTGTTTGAGGTTTGGTGTGAAATGTCCATAGTGGGTAATCTGAGGAGACAAATCATGTTGTCTACCAGGGAATGTTGGAGCACTTCATGCTTTAATGGCCATGGTATCACTGTGCTTGACTGGCCAACAAACTGGGTAGATCTAAAGCCCATAATAATCTACAGAGTTCTGCCAAGAGGAAGATTAGGAACCCTGGGCTTTAGGTTCTCATAACACTTTGGCAGTGCCATGGGCTGATCAATGCTACACGGTAAATTAATTCAAAACAAGCCTTGTATAGTACATGACATACCTTCAATATATACCTATATTAAAAATTATTTCATAATGGTGTAATCTAATATACTCTTAAAGAAAAAGACTTTTGCACTTGAATAAGCTGCAACTCTTAATCTGAAAACGTACCAGACAAATGTTTATTGCATACTATGTATGTAATAATTTTGTAATTTGAATTACTGAACTAAATCAACCTATTATATTCCAATTCTTTAGAAACCATCCGTTCATGTAGGAATAAGCAATGTATAAATTGGTTGACATTTCTGTCAGACTTCAGCACGGTTAGCGAAATTCATCAAGACGAAACAAAAGCTGCTAAAATATTCATTTGGAGCTGGGAGCTCCTGCTAAGAAGGCTAAACGGCTCTTAATTTTGAATTGTAAACTCACATCATGTCCAGCACAGAGTCGTTCTGCAAAACTTTGTGAGTCACTTCCACAGACAGGTACAGACCTCCATCTGTGCGCTTAATAGCGGTGGCATAGCCTGGCCACACTTGAAGCCTACGAAGCCAAACAGAAAAATGCTCAATATTAGCGAGTCGAATTTTCTCAGGGTGAAAGTTATCTTGATACTAACCGTTGTTTTTCAAGAACAACAGCGCTTTCTGGATCGTAATGGTTTCGGGCCACCTGCTTCAGCCCAATGATTTTCATCACCCTTGAAAGAAAAAAAACTATGGTCATATCCTGTTATCTGTGCAGCTACACATCTACAGCATAGTGGAAAAATGTACATCCCAGAAGGAAGGCTTTGAAGGGATATAAATTTTCATTTTCTTAAAATAGTCTGGATTGCTTTCAGACAAATGTATGCATGAGATTTTATTAGGTTACATTTAGTGTCAGAAATAAGGATTAAACAAATTTGTGAAATACCTTCTGAAAACCACATTGTAGAACGGGATGCAAAGGTCACAGTTCGGGGGCAAAATCTTTGTCATCTGGATTTTGATTTCTATTTCTTGGTTATCAGTCCGTCTTGAACTCTTTAAAAGGACCTCCTGCATCTCATCAAAAGGTTAAAGGCAGACAAGAAAGCTGTCAGTTTGGGTTTATTTTTTACTTATCTGCAAGGTAAACAAGCTAGTAGAAAAATTAATCCACAGAGCATTCCAATCTGCTAAGGAATTAATTCAAAACAAACTTTTTCCCCCAATGTATTTTAAGCCTGGCAGGCCACCAGGCTTTACTTGTGCTCCCACCAGACTAAGCATTGCATTTTTAAAAGTCCTTGCAAAATGGTTTTTTTAAGACTTTATAGTTGGTGTTCAGGTATTAATCTTCTAATCTTTCAATAACACATGATTATCAAGTGATATTTTAAAATTTCCTGTCAACTTTAACATTTTTTTACTTCAAAAAATGACGGGCTGTTGGGTGAATGACTGCCCTAGCGCCCAGCCACCAGGCTTAGCGTGTTTTCTGGGGAAATCTTGAATAGTTGATATAATAACAAATTGAATCAACTAAGTAGACTGAAAAAAAAAAGAGATTTAAAGAAAACCTCAGTTGTCCAGGTCTGCTCTCAACTCTACCAAGTAACACAATCCCTATGAAACTTACATCTTTGAGTTTAACTGGCAGGTAAAGGATGGAGCCATCAAAAGCCACCACTTCTCCTGTGGTTGAGCGATGATCCTTCATCATGCCGAAACGCATCGCCATGGATTCAACATTCGGACTGATGGAAAATTCAAGACATTTCAAAATGCAAATAAAAACAGATGAAAACTTCCTGTTTGCAGCTTCTAACAAAAAAATATGAATTCTTATAGTGCAAAACATTCCCTGAAATCAAACTTTGGTTTTCATCATGTTTTGCTGGATGGAGAAAAAAGGGCAACGCCATGAAATCGTGTACTTACGTGAAGGTTACGTGGTACTGATAGACAGCTTCATTCTTGCATGAAACTACGATGTGGTTTGACCCAATTGTGATGGGGGCTCCTTTTGTTCCAGTTTTATTAATTGGCGTACTAAGCAGAGACAATAAAATAGAAATGAACCAAAAAAAGAGGAAAGATAAGCTCTGTATTTGTAAAATACTTTAGCAAAAATGTTAAACAAAATAAACTATTTATTTACAGCTGAGGTGGTAACACTTACTTTGGTTGAAATGGTCATCGTTACTTTCTGATACAGAACATGTAACTGTATCAAACTATTTTGCAACACCAGACATTAAAACAAAACCCTTTGAATGATGAAAGAATGAAGGAACCCCCTCCAAATATGATAAAACCAAGACAAAATGTTGTGGGTGACTAAATGCTGACATTGTCTAATGACTGATGTAAAAGCACACAACAGAAGCATACTTACCATACTGCCTCCATTGTCATCTCCTTCTTTGGTTGTGCACTACTTAGAGGCACAGGCAAGTCCTGAGTCATTGGAACAACTTTCAAAACTCCTTTGGATTATTTATATAACAAGACAAACAACTTAATACATTTTAAAACACCTTCAGGAAAATTTAAGTGTAAAGAGGTTTAGAAAATGAATGGACAGACGGTCAGTTATCTGAAGCTTTCAGTACCTTCAGGATGAGGCGGAGACAGCGGGGCGGTTTGGGGATTAGATGTTGGAGAAACTGGCTTAATTTGACCTGAAGGGAAAGAAGAAAGCAAAGCCTGTCCTCTTCCCACTCCAAGTTGCGGCAGAGCTGCCCTTCCAAGTCCCACAACCATCTGAGGGCACAAACTTCAGCAGTGGAGAAAGCATAATACTCATCAATTACCCATCAATTACCATAGCAGCCAGGACTGCTAATGTGTTTCATGATGGGAAAAGTAAAGCAGATTTTAGCTCTTACTGACAAACATATTCTTTATATTCATGTAGCATCAATGGAATACATTTTTGGACTGCATAATCAAGACTTACACCACAAGATAACAAAACATTGAAATGTCCATATCAGCAGATGTCTTTCAGATTTTCTGAAACAAATGGCTGCAGATTACACCGCAAATCACTGTATTTTATTCACTGTTGAAGTTACTTGATTATTTTTAAGTTGGTTAATAATAAGTTCATATGACTGAATATAATTATAATCAACCAAGAAGACTAAATAGCAAAAATAAATATATCCAAATAATCCGTAAGATAGTTTCAGGGTTCAGGTCAAATTTAACCGTCAGGCTAACTACACTTGGTAGTGTGGCAGTAATAATGCACACTGCTATTACTGGATGTTAACCATTTTTACAATCAACATCTGAGGTACTATATAGAATCAAGAAAACCACCTGCTTCCTCTGCCCATCGAGTCTCCACGGTGACCAGCACCCTGCATGGCGGTGGCGAGTCCTACAGGGGAACCTTGACCTTTCACCTCTCCACCATCTCCAGATTCTCCTCTTCCTGCAGAAGCATCAATTCTTAAGGTTTTACACAAAAACTAGATTATGAGTTTGAGGGAGTCCAGAAGCCTTTTAAGTGCATAATGCACTTTTATTTGTATGGCAAATCTCCTACCAGTTCAGAGAGACATTCACATTTCTTAAGTGATTTCAGCCAACATTGCAGGCCTCTTAGCAGGATCAATGTCAGCAAGGTATGGGAGTCAAATATTAAGATGCCTAAAATGCAGCTGGCAATAAAAATGCTAAATGTGCAACATAAGGAAATACAAATCATGGTTTTTGTACTAATGTATTCTTTTTTCAAAGTCTTGTAGTACTGACCCACTGCTGGAGTTCCTCTTCCCCAGGAAGTCAGACCCATTCCTCTAAACATGGACACCAGCGTTGACCCTTGACCACAGGGCGGCGCACTAACCTGTAAGAGAACAGAAACCTCAGTTCCCATTGACGCAAATCTGATTTTATGAAAAACACTTGAGAAATTTCCCAACCTCTTCTCCTCTTGGAGCAGCCAGGTCTCCTGCTGGGGCTGCGGGTGTTTCTAACATGTGCTTCTGTTCATGTTGTTGCTCCAGTCTAGGCAGGACTGCTCCTCGGCTCACCCCGACCCTGGGTTCAGCTGATGGGAGCAGAAGGCCTCTGGCTCGGCCAACTCCCACCTCGTCAGGTTGCACCAGCAGTCCTCTGCCAGGTGCAGTGGAGGGCGGCAGCACTCCTCGTCCTGCAGGGATATCGCCAGGGGGCAGGAAACCCCTGGCTCGTCCTAACCCCAGCCCTTCTGCAGAAAGCAGCAGCCCTCTACTACGTCCTACAGCCATTTCCACAGGCTGCAGTCCTCGTCCGCGTCCCAGCATTTGGAAGCCTGCATTGTCACTGAGGTCAGGGGGTTTTCTTGGATCCATCTATTTAATGGAGAAGATTTTGTGGTCAAGAAAGGTGAGAAATTAATTCAAACTAAGAAAAAGGCTAAATCCAAATATGTCTCAATATAATGCATCAAAAGGGTTGGAATGGACAAATATTGGATTTAATGTATCCTTTGAAAAAATTATTATTCAGGGTTTCTCTCAGTGTATTATAAGCCTGGCGGGCCACCAATCTTAACCTTTTTCCCCACCAGGCTAATCATTGCTCAGGGTTTCCCCCAGAAAACTTGCTAAGCCCGGTGGTCGGGGCGCCGAGGCGGTCCACCGTGTTTTTGAATTAAAAGATGTTAAGTTGACAATAAAAGTAAAAATATCACTGGGTAATTATATGTTATGGGAAAACATCATCAGTGAACTACTATATAAACCCACAACTAGTCTTAAAAACAACTAAACAAAAAATACACTTAAAATGAATATCAATTATTTCCACTTCTGTTAAATCCAAATTAAGTCACCAGCTCCATCAGGCCCCCCAGAGCTTCCGGGGCCCCATAAATGCCAATATTTTAACATAGACCATAGATATATAAATGTAGCATTTGTTTATTGAGATTATCATTGCTGCTAAAATTGACATAATGGTTTCAGCATATATAAATTACAAGACTTTGAATTATTTAACATTTATAAGATTTTAAGGAGCTGGCAAGTTTACTTTGTAGAAGTTCAATGAACAATATTCATAGTCAGATTGGTTTGTTACCACAGCTACAATCTGATGCTGTGAGTTTAATCTTTGAGTTTCAGCTCTGTAGGTTCACAAATACAAATTAGTAAACTGCAGTTATAATTTATTGCTTTTTAGGTTTGCCAGTTTTTTTTTATTAAAGTTTGATAGGGACAGACACACATTGACATAGACAAACCAAACAAAACAGCAGTCCCATGCCTGCATCATAGTGTAATAGCAACAGCTAATTCGCAGCACTTGTCCCTAGATGGGCTTTTAAAGAATAACGCTAAAAATTGAAGTGAAATCATTTAAACTAGGGATGTGCCGATCAGGTTTTTTTCTCCCGACACCGATCACCCCTGAGGGCCGATCCCCGATTCCGATCCCCGATACCGATCACATAATTATTATTTAATTATTTTTTATCATAAACACTACCATTAGATTATGTAGAAAAAGGAACCATAAATTCACCTTAATTTAGACAAAAACTTGTGTTTAATAACAGCTGTGCGCTGCTTTACCTGCTGTCTGATCCTCCATGTCTTTTTACTGCAGTGAGCCGCGATGTAGCCAAACTCCG
>CAEGAF010176510.1:0-12059 GCA_903067075.1 Micropoecilia bifurca | reverse complement strand
TATATATATATATATATATATATATATATATATATATATATACCCTGGGTTGAGTTGGAAGGGACTCTTAATCAGATGCCTGAACTACCTCCAAAGATTTTGATGCGGAGGAGACTGACTCTGCACTCCCTCGTCCTAAACCGCTTGCTGTGTCCTGAAATAACTCTATTTATGGCCACAGTCTTTTAATTTGCTATCTGCGGCTTATGAGCACAGGTCAGGGGTTTGAAAGTAGGTTGGCTGATGAATGGACATCTTTACTCATCCTTTGTCTTTTGGTACGGTTCCACCTTTGTCACCGTCAAACAACAGTTTACTGTTTCTGTCACAGAAGATGCTGTCCTGTTGGAACGGACAGTGCCAGAGTCCGACACAAAAACACCAATCACCTCTGACTTCAGTGGAAACCGGCTCAGTTTTGAGCTTGAAGGCAAAGGTTGTGGATACTTAACATAAGTGTGATTTCTCGAGGTTGTGTTTTGAGTAACTGTGCAAAATCTCAAACTTTTTTTTCCCCGCATTGTCATGGAGGTGCGTTTATGTGTAGAATTTTGAAGGCGGAGATAAATTTAATGCAATTAGGAGTAGGGCTGTGTAATAATATCAATTTTGCGGTACATATTGATATTTTCTTTCCTAGAAAAAATTGATATTCATCCACAAGTATCGTAACATCCAACTGTCACCTTGCTCACTGACTCCTTGCTTCGCCGGGAGAGTGATTAGGTCATCAGGCTTAGAGTGATTCCTTCAGATGTTAAGGTTAAAAAGGTATCAAACTATTTAGAGCAGGTACGTGGTGCACTTTGTTTACTTTACAAATGCATGTAAGCTGTCGACTTTAAATCTGTGTCCAATCAGAGCCAGGTATTGTGTAGTTGATGATTTTAATCAGTTTTCAGTTAAATTAATTCAACTCTATAACAGTCACAAAATGTCACCAAAATCACTCTGTCCCTTTAAAATCTTTCAGAAAATCGCAAAAGTGTATTGAATTGTGTCGTTTACTGAATATCTCAATATATATCGTATTGTGAGCAGAATATTGTGTATCATATCGTGAGTTAAGGTTGTGGCATGATAAAATGTGGAAAAAGTAAGTTGTTGTGAATACTTTCCAGATGCACATGAGATTTAAATGCATCTAGTGGATATGTGTATATAGTACAAGTTTAAATTGAAACAATAAATTCATGTTGTGGATTGCGGTATGATAGCCATAATAAGAACTCTTTTGCTGACTTTCTTTGTAGCAGTAACTTCGACAAATTCGATCTTGTTGTAATTATCATTTTTTAACGTATTTTACTGCAAAAACTATTTTAACATGATCTTCTTCAGGGCTTGCTACCACCAACAATGAGCCACGCTGTTTCAGGCTGACAGATCGTCTCGGGTCCAGCAGTGTCCCGTCTGGGGATTTACATTTTCGTCCAGCATCGTCATCGTTGCCGGTAGCGTCATAACGTAACATCAGCAGGGCTATGAGGTCGAGCTGTGATGGTTATCGAGCTGCGCACTCGGGGAAGGCCTGGGCAGAGTCACAGTCGCCCCGAAGAAAAAAGAATTTAGTCTTTGTCGACTTTAAGAGGGGAGAATTAGCGTCACATGGTCGGCAAACTGAATCAGATGCTTTTCAGCGCAAAGGAATTTGATGGCTGAATGGCGGCTTAAGTGAAAAGACATTGACAGAAAAAGTTTCAAATATTTAGATTTTCAAATATGTCGTCGTGTTTTTGTTTTGCTTTTTTAAAAACACAAAAGATTTGCAGGACTGTCCAGTGTCACTGGCACCCTTTTCAATATTGTGTGAAAAGCCTAGAGCGAGTGTAGCTTTGATTACAGTAACATAACCAGACATTGTTTTTATTTTTTTAAACACATAAATAATATTCAAAAGATTGATAAGTTAAATAATAAAATGGAGGATCAGTGATGGTGTGGACCTGTTTCTCCTCCAAAGGTTCGGAGAAACCTGCCAGACATAAGGGATTACATCATGAACATAATGGGACATTTTAAATAACAAAAAAAAGCCAAGAAATATATCTATATATGAAATGAAATTTACAGAATAAAAAGTATCAGACAAAAGAGGAATCAACCAAAATAAAAGTTGGAGTAATCAACATTTTTCTGAGTGAAATTGTGTGTCTGGGGTGAAAAAAAAAGGAAAAAAGATTTTATTTGAAGGATATTTATGCATCTTCAGCAGGGATGGGTTTATTCTTGCAATATGTCGATTTATTCTAGTAGCATTGGTTTAGTCATTATTTAAGTGTATTTTCTGATGCTGGCCTGAGCAGCGTCCCTAATGTGTGTGTCTTGTTTTCCGTCCATGCAGCTCACGGCCATATTCGCTTTCGGAAGCTGTGGTGGATTCTCGGGTACGAACGTCGTATCTCTCTTCTGTGGTGGTGGCATGAATGAGACCCTCAATGCCACCTTTCACTACCCGTTTAGGTATAAATCTTTGATACATTGATTCTTCTGTTTTTGAATTCTGAAGTAGATGTATTAATTAGAGATTTGTGACCAAAATTCCAATCTCTGTATTTTTGTTTATTTTTTTTGTAACCCTGTTGATATTAATTTGATTCTGATTTCTCTTAATATCTATAAATAACAGAATTCACCTTGTGGTCATTCATTATTTATATTAGGATCAGAGGTGATGCCACAAAGAGTGTGTGAGAAATGGCAATCCCTCCCTCTATCCCCGGTCTTAAACTTTTAATTGCTCGAGCAACTAATCTGTCTAGTTTTGAGTTTCTGACCGGTCACTCTCTCATCACAAATCGTCCCAATCAGCTAGTTTTGGTCACTTATCAGCGCATATGTAAAAAAATAAATAAATTGAAAAGGTATTGAATAAACATGTTTTTATTCCTTTGGGTTCTCCTCTACGTCATGGACAGGCTGAGCCAGGTCCCACTCATCGAAGGAAACGCCACCATTTGTAATCACGTTGTCGGTACCACGCACCTGATGGGAGACTCGTCGTCCGCCGCGGAGTTCTTCGTCGGCATCGGAGTCGTGTGCTTCCTGTACAGCATGGTAGCTCTGCTGGTTTACTTAGGCTACATGCATGTCTACAAAGACTCCGACTTCGGGCCTATTTTCGTGAGTAAATAAACCGAACAAAATTAAAATGGTGGACCACATTTTATATTGTATTGTGAAAATCTTATTGACTTTATTTCTCCTTTTTTTTTGCTAGGACTTTATCATCACAGCAGTCCTGGCCTTCCTGTGGTTGGTCTGCTCATCTGCCTGGGCAAAGGGTCTGCAGAACGTAAAGGACGCCACAGACGCCGACGGAATTAGCGGCACGCTGGCTCTTTGTAAGGAAACGAACGTCACGTGTGACGTCACGGACTTCGCCAACATGCGGACGCTCAACATCTCTGTGGTAAGAAGAAATGCATGCCAGCAGCTAGTTTGTACTACTTTCAGTCATCAATAACTGATGACTGAATTAGTTCGATTAGTTCTAGAGCAGATGATTAGTAAAGCCTGAACATTTCAATCTCTTACCTTGCTTAAGAGTCTAGATTTACCTATGCATTTTCTTGTTTTCATGTGCATTTGCAGGTGTTCGGCTACCTCAACATGTTCATTTGGGCTGGTAACGCCTGGTTTGTTTACAAGGAGACTCGCTGGCACTCCCAGAAATTCTCCTCCCAACCTGGACCTGGAAGACAGCAGGTTCCTGCGCCAATCTAACACCAGTGCGCACTTGTAGTTATGCATAAGAAGGAAAGGAAAGTCAAATATGAAGTATTGAGCTTTTATACATAACTAGAAAATATTCATGATAGAGGCTAAGATTGTTGGAACCTGTTGTAGGTTGGCTTTTTGCTTGTGCTAACGTTGCACAAAGCCATACTGGCATTTTGCAACCTAAATGACTTGACGTCGGTTTACTTCTTGCGCAGTGACAGTCCTGAAATAATAAAATCCTCATTCTGCAAATATTTCTTTGGAAAGTCTTGCAACTTGGAACAACAAAAGGTCTTGTATTTAACTTGCATCAAACATTTGCAACACCATCATGCAAGTTAAATCTATAGTAGAGAAAATAAAGCGACACCCAAATGATTTCCTTTGAATAAATATATTCAAATCAAAGGTTGGATTTCAAAATATCTGTAAATAAAACAGTTTTATCTTAAGGCCTTCAGTTCACATTTTCTCTAGGGTTCCCAAAAAGTGTGACGCTCTTTTGTTTAGTGATAAATAGAAAAATATAAATTACATTTAGCCATAAAATCTGTGTGAAATCTTTACAATTCTGTTGCTGTTTTTACTTGAAGCATGTTCTCATTTAACTCAAAACGTCTATTTTCTTTCATGTTCTTTGAATTTCTTTGCCATTTACCACCACCTAGTGGCAGGCGGTGGTAAGTACAACACCTGGTGATACTTTAAGCCAAATCCCTACATTCAGCCATATTTTTGGTTGCTTTCAAGCTTAAAAAATGACTGTCAAGTTGTTTGAAACTCAAATACCAGGAAACTAGTTACTTCTATGGTGCTTAATGTGATTGTGAGTTTTTTAAGTACGAAACCCAAAAACACCAGAGAGGCCGATAAAGATGCTGTGTTGAGTTGGAACCAAGGTACCAATTAAAGGACTAAGAAATCCTATAGAATGTATTGGTAACATTGTTTTCATTATATTCCAATTTTCATCATTCATATTTTGCAAAATACATGACATTCTGCCAAAGTACTATTTGTTGAGGTTCATTTTACTGTTTTCTGTTGTCCATTTGCTTAATTCTTGATGTGACACCAAACATGTTTTTGTACTTTACTTTATCTTGAATAAAATATGTTTTTGTTTCCTCTATGTATCTGAATGAACAGTTGAAAAGATATCTGCATTCTTGGATGTGCCCTGCATAATTTCATTGTATTTGTCAATAAAAGTGAATGGATTTTTATTTTTTTTTATTGAATTTCCTTTGTATCTGATGGTGTTTTTGATTTTATGCACAGGTTTTAAGAATGTTTTTAACTTTTGTGACAATGCTAGGTCCTTCAAAACATCGCAGCACGATGCTGCCACTACCATAATGTGCCAGCGGAGTGTTCAGTGGTGTTAATTTCCCTCTTATACTCATAACTTACGGTCTCACCTTCTTCAGCTTGTTTCCTCTACGTGACTTTTTGCAAGCTGCAAACAACTGTTACTATGGGTTTGTGTTATCCAGTGCCAACCAGAATGTGTTGTTCTCTTCACAGAGTAGAAGCTTTGGAGTCTTGGGTTTGATACGCCTACAGTCAAAGTGGCTGTGCGTCATGGACAATGGCTGCTTTTTTCTAACACAGAAACCTAGACAGTGTGAATAACTTTCTAGTACAACTAACCATGCTATTTAATAATGTGAATCTTATCCTTGAATGATTCATTACCGATCTCTTGGCTGTGACAGTTTTTGTGTTTGAAACTATTTTTGCTAGTAGTAGTATTGGTAACATCGTTTTCATTATATTCCAATGTGATGAAAATACCTTAATGGGTCTCCAGAAGGTTTGTTTGTGAAATGTAGTTTTCTTGTGAAAGCTTATAGTGAGAGTTGATGTGAGTTATAACAACACATCATTTCCAGTATCACGTCCGCCTCTGATCAGTGGATGAAGATGGACTGATTAATTATACAGCCGTATCTTTTATCTGCTTCCATTAAAGTTATGCATTAGTTTGCATTCACATAAAAATCTCGAGGAAGTAAATTAAAATTTGTGTTTGCAGTATAAAAAAGGCAAAAAAAGTATTAGGAATATGAATACTCTTGTAGGAAACTATATCACCACTCCAGATGTTTTTTTTTATATTTGCATTTTATTATTGTGGTCATTGGTAGAAATAGATGGCTGTGTCTGAAGCCCTCTTTGTGTTTCACCACGGTTGCAGAAAATGTGTTTTAAGTGCAAAAGATAACAAAGCCATCTATCGATATTGCGCCTAATGTGTGGAACTGGCCTTCAAAAGCTAATCATTGTCTTTTCCTGACTCCCGATTAAGACCCTAATTTCCTCGTAATCGTCAGCCTGTCTGTATCGAAATTGATGCTGATAGAAAACAAGGCTTGTATTAATATGTTCAACCTAAACTAAAAGTATCATTTCTTTTTATTTTATTTTATTTGCAGCTATTTTACTTATACTAAAGCAGCATTTGCGTTTGAAGAACAGTTTCTACTCATTGCCACAAGAGGGCAGTGTAGGGTAATAAGCGCCACTTGCTGAACCATGCTGAAATTATATTGCTGTTTTTTTATAAACATGTAATGATTTAGTTCCTACTGTTCAATTTTACTGTGTGATGTAATAAACTTAAATAATTACTTTCGTTAAACAGGGTTTGGTTTTATATATATATATATAGAGAGAGAAAAAGTTAGCCTTACATTTCTTGGTGTTTTCTTGAAACATTAATGGTTTACATTTGTTTTCTATTATTCTGGAGTCGCAGCTACGTGGAATTTAAAACAAAAATCCAATAAAGTCTTGTTTGGTTATTAGTGTGTATTTTTCTTAATTGTTGAAAATGCTGCACTTATCTAATAGTGCGAAGTATTTCGGATTTAAAGATTCAAGTGTTGGAAACATTTCAAATGTTTTTGATATCATTTATAGCCTAACCAATTCTACAGTAAATCAAAATATCTTAAAGAAATATAAAAAGTAAAAAGAGAGGGAGAGCAAGAGACTCCTGATGATATTTATAAAATAAAATATGAGTAAAATAATATTTCACTCATAATCAATACCGAAATCCTGATATATTGTTAATGTGTTGCTTCCACACTGCTCACACAATTTAGTCAAAATTGCAAAGTAAAATGTTTTAGTTTTATTTATTTATAATGAACAGATAATTTATTTATGCAATATTAATTTATTACATCAAGACCTTTTCCATACCTTCATTTTCTTAATTTTTATTCTGACTTGATAGTTTATGTAAAAATGTCGACAACACAGTGAACTTTTGAACTCCCAAGCAGAGCTCCCCATTTGTCACTCCACCGCTTCATCTGCCGGAAATGACCGACGTGAGCCGAATCCTTCCGACAGCGACGTCACCATATCTCGTTCTTTCGTTTTTTCGCCTGCTGCGTGCGAAGAGAGAGAGAGAGAAAGAGAGAGAGAGGAAAAAACGGCTCTCAGCAAAGCAACAAGAAGGAAGAGCAATGGCGACACTGGACCGCCAAATACCAAGTCCGGATACGTTTTTGTGCGAACCTTGGTCTTCCTTCGTCAGTGCGACTAAATTACGCTTTGTTGATAGTAAGTTGGCGCCTCGCTGGTGCTGTTGTTTAGCTGACAAACTGTCGGGGAGTGCGTGGTCCAACTGTCTGTGATTGAGTTGAGTAAAGCTCCTCCACCATTCAGGGTCTGTCAAGAGCTCAGCAAAGTAACTGTCAGAAATATTACTACAAAATGCAGTATTAATAGCTCGCTTTGACAGCAGTGCACATGCGCGTACGCAAAGCTAAGCGTTTCGGTTGCAGAGTTTTGTGCCTCTGACGCGCTCAGTCATGACGTGCGGAACTGTCCAGCTGTAAGTTTGTTAGCTTTGACAGATCTACTTGGCTTGTGAGGAAGCTCGGGCTCAGGCGCTAGCAGGGCTAATGCTAACCCGATAGCCAAGCCTCGGGAGCCGCAGGGCTCCACGCATGGCCCCTAAAGTTTGTTGCGAACGCTGCCAATGTGTTAGTAAGCGGGTGTTTTGTTCACGCAGACGCAGTCTCGTCCTCGGAGAAGGACGACAGCGACTCTTGCCGCCCCGCGGAAGCCGCGAAACTCGGCAAAAACGGTAAGGAACTCGCGCGAGCAGCGCCGTCACGTACCGCACGGTGATGGTTTGTTATTGTTTTTACAGCACGAGCGTGGCAGCGTTTACGGCTCCATTTTTTTTAGACCACTTCTGTGAGAAAATACGCTTATTTGGGTTCTCTGCATATGTGTAAACTGCGTATATTTATCAATGTTCACTGTAGTTTCAATGTTGGCTCCAGTTTTACAGAATGGACACTTTTAGTTTGACGTGTTTGATCCTCATTTTTTATTGTGGTGGTTTTAATTTATTTGACGTAAAACTGGACTTATTAAGTAGTCGTTTTAACGGAGTTTAGTTCAAACATTCCCTAGTGACGAGATTTGTAATGATTTAATTTTGATATATTATTTTTCTTCGGATCTTATTTTTTATTGAATAAACCAAAAAACATAAAAAATAAGTAAATACTTGAGTGCCATAGTGGTTGATGCTGATCATTTTTAGGAGGAGGGAGGAACTTCAGCCATATTGTTATTTTTGTGGCGCTTTGGATTTTATTCCTATTGATTCATACATAAAACTATTCAATATTGGAGATGAAGATTATATTTAAATGGAAATATAAATGTGGGTGAGGAACATATTAAGCTGTAATACTTCAAGGTTTGTCCTTAAAAATTCCATGTTTTAATAACACATTTGGCCAATTACATTACCTTCACTGTCTGTTATGGCCTCAACAAATAGAGATGTTTGTGATCAAGATTATAAAGTTGACGGAGAGAATGTTGTGATAGAAATCAGAGTAATGGCAAAACTGTTCAATCGACATTATCCCAGTGTAAAACAATAATATTGCATTGTCATGTTTTCCTATTATCATGCAGCCCCATTGAGAGTATGTATCTAAAATAAGAAACATTAAAAAATGGTTTTAAGAAACAGCTTGAAATGATACCAAGGTAAAATTTTAGGTTAAGAATTAAGACAATTCAATTCCCCCCCCCCACCCCCCTGCCTGTGGTTTGAATGAATCAGTTTGATATTTAATGATCCTTTATGCAGTTAAAAGATGACATAAATTACTTTTAAATTAGCGATTGATCTAAATTAAAATAGTCCTTAGTTAATTAACAAAATAAGCATAAACAAAATAAGCAACATTTTCAATTCAAACACTGCTAAATAATTGAATAAGTGGACATAAGCTCAACAATGTGAAGACTATTAAACTTTTTTTTCTTTTTGACAGAACACAACCCTGATTAATACTATTTAACTAAGCATGTTCTCTTTATTTAACTGTTTACTTTAGCCATATAAACAGTGAAAAATCTTAACTAATGCAATATTTGGCTGTCTTAATTGAAATGTATTCATCCTAAAGTAATTAAAACCTGGCTATGTTAGACATAATGCTATTGTAATTATAAATAGTTTAACTTGGCACATGTAGGAATATCTGCTTTCTTTTCTGATTTGAATAAAAGCAGTTGGAGGCAATTGGAGGCCCATCACATGCATCATCAGTACTGCATTCAGTGTGATGGGGCTCAAGCCACTCGTTTTAAGTGTCAGGCCGTTTGCAGAGACAGGGGGTCGACTCGGTGGCGTCTCACTCCGACCTCCTGCAGGGGACCGACCCAGAGGAGATCCTCCACACCTCACTACGCATAAACACCCCGCAGGAGCATCATAGGCTTCAGTGTGACACGCTTGAGTCATTCCCCTAAAAGTTTGAGTGTGCCACAGCACACACACACACACACACACACAGCCCCGTAGGAGGACGGTGACGCACGCTTGGAGCCGGGGAAACTCTTCTCACTCTTGCTGGTCAGATACCAGCCTCCCCTCTCCTCCTACGCAGGCTCGCATGCCTCGTCTCTCTCTTCCCTTCTGTCGGAGCGAGACTGTGGAGCGCCGCTTCCAGAATTGCTGATCTGTTGGCAACATGACACCGCGGCCTGCTGGGACCGATATGCAGACACAAACAATCGGGAGGCGGTGGCGGGGAAGGGGGGGTGGGGGGTTTCAAAGGTTTAATGTATAAATCAGCATCCAGCAGAACCGCGACTGATCCGTGATGGAGACGTGGCTTCGACCTTTGACGCCGTCGCCCTTGCAGATTTCAAAGCGGTGGCACGAGGGCCAGGTTGGCTTGTCATTGATGTGCAGCGCGGGTCATCATCGCTATCTGTCTCTTTCTCGTTTTCACGCATACACACAGCGGAGATGACGACAACCTAGAGAAACTTGGCCTGATTAGACGTACAGCCACTGGCATGATCTCATTACATCTAGACGGCGCCCTAATGTGGCTATTTGCGGGTGAACACACCTCTTTAGTTCATGTCATTGAAACCATTACGCTATTATTGCAGCGCCGCAGATGGCACCTCGGTTTACGACGCAGGGAAAATGGCCCACGTTTTTGTAGGTCGCGGCTCTGCGCCATTTCCAGTTCGTGTGATACTTTGTTGGTCGAAGCAGATGAGAGTGTTTGGAAAGTGGCAGTCTGAGAATTAGTCATGATGCGAATGCTACATGTTCAGTGCCGAAATTAGTCACGCAATCCATGTTCGGCCTTAAAGTCCAAAAATAGAGCGACGACATTTGGGGAATTTTGTAAAAAAATATATTTTATAGTGCCAAATATTTCAGATGTAACTTTGGATAATTTATATTTACTTGAAGGAAAAAAAAACCTTCAGAATTCATATATTCAGACATAATTATCTAGAATCGGTTTCGATCGTAGTTTCAGTTTTGTTTTTAAAACAATTGTTGCAAGTAACTAATCTCATCGAAAAGAAAGCATTAAAAAAGCCTTTGTAGATGCTAATTAAACTGTCAAATTATTAACCTCGTTTAATGTAACTTAAAAGTTTGTCAAAAAAATCCAAACTTTTATTTAGCTATATTAACAGTTTTGAAAAAAAAAAAAATAAGACTCGCTGTAAAATATCTACTCCTTTCAGATTAAAAATTCATTTCTAATCATTTTATTTAACTATCTCTTTCTTGGGAATTTCTCAGTCTGATTCAAATCAGGATTTCATTAATATGGAAAACATATGCTGATCATCAAAGTGCAAAAATACTGGGAGGAGGATGTGCAAATGCATCGACTTGCCACACCCAGTGTGATTAGTTAAACCTAAACCAGGCTGCAGGGCCTGTTTGTGTGTCTATATTCAGCATGTTTCAAAGGCAGCTGCTGTTTGACACAAAGATGTCTGCGGTCACCGTGGCGAGGCATAGACTCAGTGACAGAAAGCATTACTTGTAAAATATTTGGAACATTTAAATAATTCAATATGAAAATAATAAAACGTAGAATGAAAATATCCTCCTGATTCAAGGGCGCAACACTCCTCTTCATTTCTGTCCAATTGGAGCGCTGATCATCACCCACATGGCTTTGTTTATAAGTTATGTTCTGCTTTCGAAGAAATACGAGAAAGCAAACCACACCGAAAGGGGTAACAAAAAAAAAAGGTTTGCTTTGGTTTTGTACCAAGCAAGACTTTCCTGATATGAATTCACCCGTTTCTCTGTTCCTTGAAAAAGTAGCATAAACGTGGCTCCTTGTGTTTGTGAGTGTGGCCGTGCAGCATTAGCCAACTGCTACTTCTCTTGTTTACTCTGTCGTACCAATAATTATCTGGTTTGCCTGTTCAAAATACAGCTCTAGTCAGAACTGTGACCTCAGCCTGAACATTACCCTAAAATCCTCAAATAACTATAATACAAAGACTCCCGTAGGTTCACCATTTTATGTTCATAAACTCCGTAAGACGTTCTTCCATGTCTGCTCTTTTAGGTGTAATAACTGTTGTTTCTTTTTTTTACCAACAATTTGATACCTTTTTTCTCTCTGAGAGCTAACTTGCAAATGAAAAGTGAACAAAATCCATGTCCGACTGGTGAATTAGGTTTGTGTCGCTAAACATGCTCATTCGCCAGTGTCTTAACTGTTGTCGTAGTTTCTATTCTGGCTTTTCTTTCATTTGGCAGAACTGAGAAAAACACATAATTCAGCGGACAGGAAGAAGCACATCGTTTGCATTTCATTTGGCAAATGCAAAGGAAATTGGTCTCTTTCTTTCCCTCTCCTTGCCCAAGTTCTTTTATACCAGGTCTTTGGAACCAGCCATTTGCAACAAATCTTATGAGAGTTTCTTTTCTTCTTCTTCTTCTTCTTCTTCTTCTTCTTCTTCTTCTTCTTCTTCTTCTTCTTCTTCTTCTTCTTCTTCTTCTT
>CAEGAF010176507.1:0-28620 GCA_903067075.1 Micropoecilia bifurca | reverse complement strand
GGCAATGTTGAGAGGTTTTATTTTGACTCTTTGCATTATTTAGCCTCTTCAGAGCCTTCAGATGTTATCAGTCTGTTGAAGATAGTATTATTGATAGCAGTACAATTTGCACAATGCCTGTTTTGTTTAGTTTTCTTCTTGGAAAAAGTTATTAAAAACAAGTTTTTGTCTAAATTAAGGTGAATTTATGGTTCCTTTTTCCACATAATGTAACAGTAGTGTTTATGATAAAAAAATGAATAAATAATAATTATGCTATCGGTATCGGCAGAAAAAAACCTAATTGGCACATCCATAGGGGATATTAATTTTGTGCCGAGCTTATTGCGAAGGGGGAAAGCTGTTAATGTACGACTCGAAACCACTTTCTCGCTTTCTGCATCACAGCTACGAGCAGGCTCGTTGCCATAGCAACTGGAAACAACGCTACAAAAATATATATCAAGGTTTCCCCCAGAAAACTTGCTAAGTCCAGTGGTCAGGGCGCTGAGGCAGTCCACCGGCGGTCCACTGTGTTTTTTTTATTAAAAGATGTTAAGTAAACAATAAAAGTAAAAATATCACTGGGTAATTATATGCTATGGGAAATCATCACACGTGAACTGCTATATAAACCCACAACTAGTCTTAAAAACAACTAATTAAAAAATACAATCAAAATAAATATCAATTATGTCCACTTCTGTTAAATCCAAATTAAGGCCTCTCCTCCATCAGGCCCCCCAGAGGTTCAGGGGCCCCATAAATGCTAATATTTTAACACAGACCACAGAGACATAAATGTAACATTTGTTTATTGAGATGATCATTGCTGCTAAGTTTGACATAATGGTTTCAGCATATATAAATTAAAAGACTTTAAATTATTTGACATTTATATGTATTTATATGTTTGTTACCACATCTACAATCTGATGCTGAGTTTAATCTTTGAGTTTCAGATCCGTTTGTTCACAAATAAAAATTAGTAAGCTGCAGTTATAATTTATTGATTTTTAGGTTTGCCAGGTAAACTACTGCCCCTGCCTAGATTTCACTAAATCTAACACAGAAGCTGTTAGAGCTGTTGATGTTTTAGCAACCAAAGGGGCCCCTAAGTCATATTCTGCTCCAGGCCTCATACACCCTTGGACCGGCCCTGCATGATGTGGTAATCCGCTGCACTGTGAAACAAATGGGAGATTTAATTCAATGCTGCTAATGTGGCTTCAGTAGATCTTTCATTTCGTGCCTGTTAAGTTTTTAACAAGGAGACGCAGAAACTATTTTGGTTGGTCGAGTTTCTGGATGAGTTTTTCAGCTGTCCGGTGGCCGCGAGCATCAACTCTGTCTGACTAAGTGGGCAAAACATTTGATACGGTTTGGTGGTTAGTGTAACCGGAAAAATAATACTAGTAATAATAATAAAATAATATAAAATCAGCGTGCTGTGTGACTGCAAGGAGAGCGGGAAAGATCCTCACCCCGAGTTAAACCTGCACGATGAGTGATTAGCGCTGGGTCGCTAACCGCTAGCGCACCGGCAAACTGGGAACACAAACCTAAACTTTACAGGGAAGACAGAGCCAAACGCTGGGGTGCGAGTTGAGATGTAAACGCTGCATATTGTTGTTTTGTTCACAAATATACATCATTCTCACCTCAAAGCTCCACTGAAAGCGACTACAGTTATTCCTGTGGCTCTGAGCACTAACTAAGGCTAACGGTTTAAACTCTTACCTTAATCAATAACTCCTCGTAACTAATAATAATTCCTCACAGGGGGTTGATGTAAATATTCATAGCTGTCAGCCTGTATCCAGTTCGAGTGAAAGGAGGAGCTGGATCCGCGCTGAAGTTAACTTTACACATCCAGCTGCTGCAGCTCGAGGCAACGCAGAGGCCCAGCGGTGTGATTGGTCGGCTTTAAATGCATAAACTATAAACATATCTTCTATAAACATATCTTCTATAAACATGTCTTTTAGGAATAAAATCTGCTCTGATAGTGAAACGCTCTGAGCAACAGAAACACTTGCAATCTGGCTTAAAAAAGTGAGATTTTTATTTTTATTTTTTCATTTTATTTTCCTAAAAAAACAAACAAAAAGAAAAAAAGCTTTGCCTTGCGGTGGCGCTAGGAAAGCATGGGCTGCCGCCAGAATTATAATACACTGGGGGAAACCCTGTATATGCATATCAAAGAAAACCGTCAAATATTTCTCACGCAAAAGTAATATAGTTTTAGGCTTAATGGTTTGCAGTAATACGTGATTACTGTGGTAAGAGGGAAAAGGTATCGCTGAACTGACTTTACTGCGAGGCTAGTTCTAAGGCTAGCTCATTGTTACTGTCTCTTACTCTGTATTGTGGAATCGCAATGTCTGGGATCATGAGCGCCCCCTGCCATGCAGGAAAACTAGCTGCCTCGCCTAGAAACTGCTCTCTGCTGTTTATGATCACTGGGACACACATCATGTTACACACACGGGGTGACAAAACAGTTAATGCCATACGCTAAATTTATGAAAATCAGTTAAAGCATTATTATGATATTTAATTCATTTATTTATTTGGTTTTATTCCCTCCCCCAATTGTCACCGCACTATACTGGTGTGCTTAAAATGATTGCAACTAACTCCAACAGCGGTTGCGTGTAGAATTGCAGCACTTAGGTGGCCATCCAGTCAAATAAAAAGGAACAAATAGAAAGGGACTAATTTTATGACCCTCATTGTTGCGTGTGCTGGACTGGCGGGTCCTAGAAACTCCGTGTTCCTACTTAATGTGTGTGCCTCCTTGATACGAGTTTGAGCTGATAGAAAACGAGGGAAAGAGGAACAGAGGCTCTGCAAACCGCACAGGTGGAGCTAATCCCGACTCTGAAGATGAGACAGACCGGCGATGGGAGACCAGATAAACGGGAGCTGGAAGCACTGGTGCCCTAACTGATGTCATGAAAACAAAGTCCGCGACGAGATCAACAGAGGAGGGCTGACGAGGATCAGTAGTGGGGAGAAAGGGACGGTGGATTGAAGAGAGGCCAGAGCATGGCTGATGAAGGCCAGAGGGAGCCAGAATGGGGACAGCTGATAGTCCACGGGGGCTCAGCGAGGGTCGAGGGACATCTGAGCCAAGAAAAAGGGGAAAAGGACGATCAGAGGGAGCTTTGTGAGCCGGAGGAGCGGAACCGTTGACGGAGAGGAGGCAGCTGGATGTACAGAGGTAGAGGAAAAGCACCATTAACGTTGAAGCATAGCTGAAGCAAGTGGATCTGTGGTTGCTTCGTCTTTTGAAGGAGCTGTTGCCAGGTGATTGGATCGAGGTAGAGAGGTGATGCGTACTAATTGGCTGGGGTGAAGGCGTGATAGATGATGCCTGAAGAATCTTACAGGTTGAATTTCCGCCTAGGCTTCATTTTACAGTCAAATGCTTCTCAAGAAACAAAATAGATTTGACACTGCATGACGGAGTTGATACAGAACTGAAGATGGTGACCAACTAGTGAATAAAAAGAAAACTTGATACATGTGAATTAATGCAATTTATGTAAAATACATTAAAATAAATTAACTGCACATTTAAGTGAGATTTGTCAACAATTTCACTGAAAGAGTCACAAAAACTCTGATGGAGTTGACATCTGACGGAGTTGACAAAAAGCCAAACTACCTCAAATTATATGATGTTATTCCTAAGGAGGCCATATTGTAGCTCATCAAGTCCATGAAATCTTTACAATTTACCAAAATTAAGCTTTTATTTCACAAAATGTCATCAAAGTTTTGTAAATTGTCTGTTACGGTGTTGACACATCATGGTTGTGACAAAAAACTTAGGAATAAAAAGAAGAAAAAAACTAAAGAATAACTTAAGCTAACCGGAGCTAACTAGATAACCAGAGCTAAAGCAAAGGAAGAGAAAGGAAGTGGTCATGGGGTCCTCAGAAGTTCTGCTGCCCCCCAATAATGCCAGATTTTTTTTTACATTCTTTTCATTTCTGATGATGTTGGCAAAAACTAGGGATAAATTTTAATGGAGTTGGAAAATATAAAAAATTATTTTTAATTCAATTTATTGATACTTTTATAATTATTTATATGACTACTTATACTTAATATATAATTTTAGTATTTATTTAATTGTTGTAAACTATTTTAATGTATTGAGTTCTGCTCCTGGACAAGGGCTTTTACAGGCATCATCCACCAACCATAATGATAATATTTTGTGTATATTTCATAAATATGTTGATATTAAAAGGAATAAGATGGGACTATTAGGATTGTCACCAATAAATTGAGATATCAAACTGTCTTGTACAGTTTGATATCTCTAGACGACTTCTGTCCTTAGTTTTGTTTGATGTTTTTCTCTCTCTCTCTATGGCAGGTGGGAGAAGATGTTCCAGATGCCCGGAAGTGTGCTTGTGCCAGCCACGTTGCTACCATTGCAGATTTCTTCCAGGTGAGAACTGCAAACTTACATGAGCAACATAACACATAAGAATATATAAAGTCATATTCATCTTCCACTAGTGTAACCGCCTTAAACATGCAGCCTGCGTTAAGAAAATACATTAAAGCTTGTGATAAAAAAAATTAACAGAAAAGCTTAAAAAGTATGAATATTTTTACAAGGCACTATGTCAGAGGTCTGCAACCTTTACATCTTCCTAAAAGAGCAGCCAAAATAAACTTGTTTAAAACCACAAATGTCACATAACATTTAGGAAAAATACAACTTTATAGACAAGTATCTACTTCAGGACATTTCTTACCATTTTTAAAGAACCAGCAGTTTTTTCTAGAATTTTAAATAAAGAAAACCAGATCTAAAAACATGTTATCAAAACTTTTAGTGTCATTGTTTGTGATAATTCATTGCAGATATTGCAGGAAGAAATTTTAAAAAAGCTGCAACATTAATTTGATTCTTGTCATTTTTAGCCGTAGTTCAACTATCCATCTTATTCCTGGGAGGCTCACTGGGGAAACAATTATGGGTCTTACGTCCGGTGCCCACCGGAAGTAACAGTATTCCGTTGTAATTTGTAGGGTTTTTGCCAATCTACATTCATGATAGAAGTTACATCTCTCTTTTCGGTTATAATACAATATTTAGTGAAACTTATTCATGGGCACACTGTCTGCTACCAGAGAGCTGCTCAGTATAGAATATTGTAATTGTGAGTTTAATTACAGGGAGCGACAGGAACACGACTGTGACTTAGGAGAGTTGCTAGCAGCTCGTTTCTCTGAAGAACTGACAAAGACGAGAAAAACAGAGAAGCTGGTCAGAGTTCTGAACTGCCGATCTGCGCCGACAGTTAAACACCAGGGGCCTCATGCATAAAGCGTGCGTGTGTAACCGGATCCTTTTCTGCGTTGTGCTTGTTATCAAGTGAATGGACCGTGACACAGTTTTTCTTTCGAACAGATGATTCTCGGTTTATTTCTGACAAGAATACAGACAAAACAACCATGTTAAAGGCTGCCCACTCCAAGTCCTATACAAAACAAAAGTATATAACAAAAAATTAACTTAATAGATCTATAAATAAACTGAATGTATTTAGATGGAAAAATAAAACACACACACCTCTCCCGCAGGACGACATGTCAAAAGGGGAGGGGCAAAGGGGGCGCAAACAATTTAAAGACAATACCACAGAAGAAGACATAAAAGGGAGGGGCTTCAGATCTTAAAGTAACACGGTTAAAACAATGACAGAGGGGTTTCAGTAAGATAAGGAACAAGACAAATAATAAAAAAAAGATATTTTGTGTAATTATAACAAAAAAGAATTACAACCAGGTTACATTCCCCCCCTAGAATTACACAAAATGAAAATCAGTTAAAAGACACTCGGTACCAGTACAAAATAATTTTCTTTCCTGCAACAGTGTAACACATCAGCATAACAGCTACCCTACAATAAGGTCAGGAGACTAGAGATCACTCAACAACTAGCGAAATCTCATGGTATCCCATGGACAACAAGAGGTGCCTTTCACACCCCTCTATACAGAATAACATATAGTTTGTACCGAAGCTTAGGCAAACCACAAAAAAGATAATCCTAGCCAATGACAGGAATTATACAACAAGAATTTGGAAATTCACACATCAATAACAGGCTGAACATCATTCTTATCATAAAGTGCCTCAATGACACCCATGGACTCTATCAGGCGACAAAATAGTTTAATAACCCTCCCAATGCGTGAAGTTAGGCAGCGAACAAAATCCTCTCCCACACTGTCTGGAGGATGAACAGAGCCAGCATCATCAGGAAGATGAGGTAAGGAACCAGCAGTCGCCAGAACTCCAGTGTCCATAGAGGAGTTCTCAGAGTCATGAGGCAGGTCACTATTTCCAACTGATGGAGCTGTGAACACATCCTAAACCCATGAAGCAGTGTGGTCCTCCCCATCACTGCAGGACAGGGAGTCAGGTAGGGAAGGCTCAGCAGGAACATCACTAGGAGCCTCGCTAAGACATTCTGTTCCATGTAGATCAGAAGCCGAGGGGACTAACCACACTGTCAGTATGGCGGTTTACATTGCCCCTTACCTGTGGGTGCCACAGGTAAGAAGTTCACATCAAGCAGGAGGTTGCGATGCACCACATGCTCATTGCCATGACGGTCTCTGATTCGATAAATGTGGAGAGCAGGTTTGGATGCAACCACTGTGTACATCACAGGCTTCCATTTGTCAGAAACCTTCCGCTTTCCTCTGGCTCCCTTGTTCGACACCAGGACCTGATCTCCAACTGACAGAGGGTGACAGTTGGCTCTTTTGTTGTACTGGTCACATTGGTGTTTCTGTTTTGCTCTGGTGCTCTTCTCAGCCATTAGCATAGCAGAATGCAGATCTTCAACCAGTGATTTGATGTGAGAGTGGTAGTCGCAGATGGCATCATCATGAAGAACGTTCCGAAAAACGAGGTCAACAGGCAGCCTGGGAATCCTCCCAAACATCAGATAGAAAGGTGCAAAGCCAGTGGTCTCATGAACTGTATAGTTGTAAACAAAGGTCAGAGACTGGATCATCTGAAGCCATTTGTGCTTCGAACGTGGAGGAAGAGATGTCAACATGTTGCCCAGGGTGCGATTGAACCTCTCTACAGTCCCGTTACTCATCGGGTGGTAGGGCGAGGTGTGTGATTTACTGACACCACTCAGCCCCAAAAGCTCAGCCAGCAGCTCACTCATAATTTGCGCCCTGATCTGAGTGAATGCGATGAGGAAAGCCATAAACACAGAAACACCCATCCCTTGACTTCTTTGCAACTCTTTTAGCAGTTTGATCCTGACAAGGGAAAGCATGTGCTAACTTTGTAAAGTGATCAGTGATCGCCAAAACATCCACAGACTTGTTGTTGCTGTCCTCAGCCGACCAGAAATCAATGCATACCAGCTCCATTGGAGCTCTGGTACTGATGTTCTCCAGAGGGGCTCTCACCGCAGGCTCTGGGGTTTTTACTGAGGACACATCTGGGACATTTTCTCACATAATCTCACACATCTCTCTCCATGTCATGCCAAAAGAAGCGATGACGAGCCAAGGAGAGTGTTTGTGGCTGGCCCTGATGCATTATCATGGACACCAGTCAAAACCACAGACTTCAAAGCATCAGGGACCACAAACGGGAACCGTTTACCTTTTGTCAGAGGGTCTTTTATGGCACGGTAAAGAACACCATTCAGCAATGTTAGTTTGTCCCACTGCTTCAGAATTTTTAAAGCCAGTTGGTTTTCACCAAAGCGTTCCCACCTCGATAGACGGTGTCCCCGCTCAATATAGAGGACAACTCTAGAAACAACAGGGTTGTTTTTCTGGTGAGAGACAAGGTCAGTTAGACAAAGGGCTGATGATGGACCTGTGGTGTGTGGGATTATCATGTCCAGATGGTCAGCTAAAGATGCTGCATGCTGAGCCTGACTAGCATCTCCACTACAGACAGATGACAAAAGTGTCGCAGGTAATGGAGGTGTCAGCTGCAATGGAGGAAGAACTGTCCACTGATTGGGGCTGACAGGTGAAACGGATCCGGCCCACCTCCACGTTTGGTCCGGCCCCCTGAACAATACCAGAGAGCATTTAGATTTTTTTTCATATACCGTATTTTCTGGACTATAAGCCACAACTTTTTTCCTAAGCTTTGAACCATGGGGCTTATATATGGATTTTTTTCAACCACCAGGGGCTCTTTAGCAGGAAGTGAATCATTGGAAGTCAAAATTGGAAATAAAAGAAGAAAGAGCCCATTAAAACGGATTTAGATTTTAATAGTGAATTGAAATATGAGAATGTTGTTGATCAATTAAACAGCATTGAGGGGAAAAAGATTTTTCACTTTTTTAAATAATACTGGGATCATTATAATAATTTGAGGTATAGATATTAGGATCCAGTAGATGGCAGTAGTGCAACAATAATGGATGCAAGCTGCCTTTGAAATCTAAAGAAGAAGAAAGCGCCTACATATTTTGAACGACTACATATTTTTTAAGGTCGACTACATCATGATAATAGTCGAGTCGATGTCGACTAGTCGCGATGACGTCATAGTAACGTAAGCGCAAAATCCTTCACAACAACTTGGATGCTTTATGAGCTATTTTCACCCTTCTCCTTCTCCCGCTTTTACTAAGTATATTATGCAGAATTAAAAGAGCAATAAACACATCATTCTTCGTGAGCAGCGGAGAAAAGTTCGTTGCACAAAGTCGGTCTGACTTTTTTTTTCCCAACACCGGCTGATACTGATGATCTCTGGATAGTTAGTCGTATAGGAGTCAAATTATCACACTGACCACATGGTGCTTTTGGAAAATCACAAACCAAACTTACTATGAACGGATCCCGTTTGGTTACAGTTTAATTCTACGAATCCTCCCGCTGCTCCTCCGCCCGACGCGCAGCAGGAAGCTCTGCTGATAGAGTCGGTTCGGCTCTGAACCGACATGCAGACGGCAGAGATCGACTCTATTAGACCCTCAGGATGAAGCTTGGACTTAGTTTCCAGATGTTGTCAAACTATATTTTTATAAGAGCGCAAAGCTGCCAGGTTTGAAGCTTCAGTAGCAGGTTGACGTTGATCAGTTGAGGGATAAAAAAAAATCCCGACATCATGCCACATTGTCGCACGTTACTCCGTAGTCTTTTTTTTAAAAGTGTTTTTTCGACACTAGTTTATTTGACAGTAATCTGATAGTAAGGGGTCAGAGAGAGCGGAGAGGCCTGGACCCAGCGACTGGAGGACGGGAATCGGACTCCTGACTACCGCGGGCTAAAGCCTCTATATGCGGGGCGCCGCGCTAACCACCGCGCCGCGCATCGCCCCTATTGCGGGAGCCTATGCTATAATTTACAGCTTCTCTTTGTTAAATTATTTACATTTTTATACAATTTGAGCTTTCTGGCAAACTCACCTGGTCCATCTTCTTTCATTTCCTTGGAAAAATATGTTGTGTCACCTGATTGCGACTAGTCGACTGGCCAAGAAAAAAGTCATTGCAGAGAAAATAATCCACTAGTCGATTAGTCGACTAGTCGGTGCAACCCCTACTGTCAGCTTGTTTTCCAGTGTGTAAAAAGATCTGAGGTAAACTTCTGGGGTTTGTTTTTTTTGTTTGTTTGTTTTTAATCTGACCAACAGAATGCCTCCTCTGATTGTATGATGCAAGATTTTCCCCAGAAACCTTGGTAAGAACCATAGGGGTGTAGGGACAGTCCAGCAGTAGGTCATTTTTGTGTGTGTGTGTTATAAAATATTAAAGCGGAGAAAGGAAGTTTAAAAATATGACTAGGTATGACTAAGACTACAAACTGCTTCTTCAGGAAGCAAGAATCCTAAATATACCCGTTGTCACCAAAATGCTTCACATTAGTTTATTATTAATCAATCTGATGCAGTTTCATGTTTATCCATTTGCACAGTTGCCTTAAAGCCAAATAATTTTACACAGTTTTACATGGTATCCATTCCCCCTATGTTGTCTTTTCCTTAAATTGAAGAAATTAATTGATCCCATTTTTTAAAATGCTTTTTTAAAATTATTATTATTATTTTGGTATGCAAACCAGCTACAGCTGTGAATGTGCTTTTTGCATCATGCTGCTGATCTTGACTGAAGCAGCAGCACCTGAGTTTTCGGTGAGGTCTCAGAGTGTTTGTCATTCCGAGGCCTCCAGGACGCAGGTGGCCGACCATGTTTCATCAAGATTTTACAGTCTGCAGGCTATCGTCCAACTGATTACCACAGTCTAGTTCTTTACTTCTGCTCAACAGAGAGATGCAGCCATGGGCTGGAACGTGTCGCACGGTTATCCGTCCCACCCATTGTGTGGGTTTTTGCAATGTTCTCATTGCAGATGGATTTATGTATTTAGATCATAAATGAATAGCGTTCTGAGGAAAAGACGATACACTATGTCAAATTTTATGAACAGAGTTTTTTTTCTGTTCAACTACTTCTACTTATCTCACTGTGTTTTAGGCCTACATTTGAACTTGGAGCTCAAAATAAAGCACCTAGATCCTCTACAAAATGGGATTTGATTTTTCTAAATAGAAAAATCTACTCGTCTCAAAACATATCACAGAGCTCATTTGTGAATTAGGCTGTGATAGTGTATGCATAGACATTTTATTAGTTGTTAACATGATAGCTTTCCGGTTACCTTATTAGCTCGTGCTGCTATTGTTGGCAAAGAGAAGCAGTCAGGGACACCAACCAAAGCAAGCTAATCCTGTTGGTTTTCCTGACTGACACGGATTTTCAAATACTTGAGATAATATTACAAAATGCTGCAACCAAAAGTTGCATTCGTAGATCATTATCTACCTCTCAAAAACAAATAAGGGGTTTAGAGACATTCATGATTTGTTCTGCCTCCTGTTTGTGCTCATAAGCTGGATAGTCTGAGATCCTGATTTTACAGACACAGGAAGAAAGAAGGATTCTGACTCGTAAGGTGAGAGGTCAGCAGCTTTCTGTTCAATATCCAATTTGGCTGTTGCACTGCACAAGGCATTGACAGGTGATTATTTAGTTGCACATCCGATGGCGGATGTCCAGATAGCACAAATAAAACACCTCATGTTTGTGAACATTTAGGAAAAAAATACAACATTTTTGACTTGCATTGCTAAAAGTTAGTCTCTGTAGTTTCCCATGAGAAAATCCACAAGAGAGATGGGCTGAGTATGAAACAGATTTATGGAAGCTTATTGCAAAACTTATTTTAGACTGCTGGAATCCTCCTAATGTTTCCCTGCAGTAGATTAATAGTCAGTGATCCTCCAAAATGGCAACAAGGAACTTTAAAAAATACACCTGACTGACCCCTCTGGATCTGTAACAAATATGCGATTATTTCTGAAAGATTTCTGTGCTCTAAATGACCAAAAAGAAAATCCAGGTATTTTATTTGAATCCTGCAACTTCAAAACTCCTCTCTTCTTGTACTTTGATCCATGTTTACACCCATTAGTTTGTTGGACGTTAGAGATTCAAGGATGGTGGATACATCTCCAAACACAGTTTCACGTCAGAAACTCTATCAACACATAAATAGTGAAGCTCAACAATTAACATCCCTTGTTGTTTGTGAGACATTTGAGCGGAATGAATCCCGCTTTCATAACAGGATTAAGACAGGCACATTAATTAAAATGTCCTCTCATCCTTAAACATTAAACAGATCTCTGTGATGCATCTCAGCAGGTTTATGCAATGTATGTCTAAAAATAATTCAGTTGAAGAACTGTTCAAACTTTTTCATTCGGTCTGAATCCTACCTGTCTGTGAGCTCAGGTTTTTATGAAGCGATTGCCATGAGCTGTCAAAATATGACTTGGACCATCTGTGATTTGAAAGCAAACCATCCGCGCCGCCTTCCACTTTCGCTGTCTTTTACTCCACTTAATTAAACTTTATTATACCAGGCGTTTCAGAACAAACCCGTCTGACTCTAATGGCCTTAAGAAAAGTAAATGATCCTTAACAATGATTTTCTTTTAATCGAGAAGGAGGACTGGTGGGAGTGAGCTTGTATTAAGACTTCAATTTTTTTTTATTAGTTTCTTCTCGTTCTTTTGCCTCACTTAATATATTATTCCCTCCTCGCTTTTTATTCACCTTCCTATCTTATGGCTTTCCCCCTTTAGGTGTCTCGTTCCTTCTGCCTTCCTCCTCCTCACCTCTTTAGTTTCCTCCTTCACACCTCTTTTCTTTTCCGTTTTCACTGCTGACAATTCCTTCATTTCCTCTCTCTCTTTCCCTCCACTTCGTCTCTCTCGCACCCCTCACCTCCTTCTCTCATTTTCTCAACCGTCCCCTGTTCAGCCCCCTCCTTCTCCTTCTCCTTCACCTTCACCTCCTCCTTCTCTGCCCGGCATGACGCGGGACCAGATCAAGGAACTGTTGCCTGGAGTAACAGGGATTGAGAGCGACGCGCTGGAATGCAACTCCAGCCGAGCCCCTGACAACAAGAGGAAGAGGAGGTGGAGGAAGGGGGGTATAAACCACGAACTTCCATTTGATTCACTTGCAGTGTTGTTCTCACTTTTTTTTCCCTTTATCTTGTCCTTTTCTCCTACTTTTTTTCCCCTCTCATCTTGTCTGTCTTGTCCGCAGACATTTTTGATGTCTGTTTCACGGCTTCTGAAAACATTTCTCCCGTTGTTCCTCTCTTCCTCTGCCCTGTCTCTCCTTGTTCACCTGTCTCTCATCTTTTTTGGGGGTTTTTTTTCGAGCTTGATTTTGTTGTTTTCCTTGTTTTCTGATCCTTTCAGAGTCGGCCCGAGGCAGAAGCAAACTAGCAGCTGCTTAGACCAATGGGAGGCCCAGAAGAGCTCAAGAGTGGTCAACTCCTACTTTACAAATACGATACTTTGGCTGAATTTATATTCACACTGTTGAACTTTTTCTCATATTTTGTCACGTTACAGCCATCAGTGTAAGTAAGGGTGCCTTCACTGTTTAGTCCACTATAATCAAATTCTATTGTGTTTGCCTAAAGTCTGGTTCATTTGAGGATGTGTGAATGTGCCACTAAATTCGGATCAAACTCTGCTTGCCTGAGACCTGCAGTAGGTCTCAGTTCAGTTCAAGTGAACTCTGGTGCGGTTTGAAATCATATGTGGATCCAAGCGAACCAGAGACCGCTCCAGAAGCAGGGAACTGACAATTTAGCAGGGCATTCTGGGTAAATATAACCGAAACAAACGAGAGTCTCTCATTCGCCAGCAGGAGATATAGCTCTTGGTCTCTTAGTCTGATTTTCCTAAGTGCAATTCTTTAGAAGTCCTCTGATTTGAACAGATTTGACTCAATCCATCATCTGAAAACAGAAGAAGGGTTGACAAACTGTGAACCTAAAAAAACATGGCCATCCACCTGAGCTGAAAGGTGAGTCGGTGACTCTGGAGGAGCTGACCAGATCTACAGCTCAGGTGGGAGAATCCGTTGACTGTACATTTCTCACAAATTTGAACTTCATGGATTGACAAATGAAATCCATAAGAAGTTTCATTTAAAAATTTGCCACAAGTAACATACAGCCCAACTATAGGTGTTCTCCTCAGATGACACCAAACTGTTAGGTTTTCCCTTCCATGCAATACAAACAACACGTCACATCAACCTCTCAGTAAAACACGGCGTCATGTGGTGGCGATACTTTTTAAAGAAAGACTTCTGCTGAATCTAAGAAGGGGGGGTTCGGTGTCAGGGGGGTTGTGGTGGTCAGTCATAAACTCTCAATGAAACAAACTGAATTTTGACTTAAAATGAACAAAACTGAAGGGTTACACTCCTGCAGCCCTGTCTGGGCCGGTGGCAGCGAGGCTGTGCTGCCTCTCCTCTGCTTGTCTTCTGTTCAGAGTGTAAATGCCAGTGAAAGAGACAGAGTGGGAGACACACAGGGAGGTGGAGGACAAACACATGGAGATGCTCATGGAACACACACACACACACACACACACACACACACACACGCACATGCACACATGCACAGACAGACACATAAAGAGAAAGAGAGGGAGAGGGGTTTTGCCGCTCCAACGTGCCACCACACACACTCTGCCTCTACTTTATCAGCAGAATGAAAGTGCTTTCTGGCGGTATTTGAATGAGACAGAAAAGAACCCTATTCAGCCCCGGTGCCCAGCTTTTATTAACACTGAGCGTCACCGAGGCGGCGACATAAGCCCCCCCACCTCCAGCCCCTCCTCTCTAACCCCCCTCTGTCTGCCCCATCTCCCTCCCCTCCCCTGCATACACACACTTTTCACGTTGCATCACACGCATATTCACAGATGGACTTCTCCTGTTCAGGTATGTTCCTGCTTTTACCATTCTTTTTTTTGTCGTCATTTCTAAGTTGACTCCTCCTCGCTTGTGGGCTGCTGTTGCCTCACATACCCCCCTCCACATCTCCCTCTGCCCCCCCCACCTCCTGTCCTTTTCCACCACACCTCCCTGCTCTCACTTTCTCCGCTTCTTCCTCTCTGACTGTTTGCCTCCGCGCCGCTGAATGGGAAATACGCACAGATGCGTAAAGGGGCGGTCAGACTCTCCAGCACAACCACCCGTGGCCGCGGCGACCATCCACCTGTCTGATCCCGCTCGATTTTTTGTGTGTGGGGGGGTTTCTCTCTCCCCGGACAAGATCACCACGCACAAGGGGAAGGTGGGAGGGAAGCTATAATGCTTTGAAACAAGAAAAAAAAAAAGGGGGGAGGGAGGGAGGGGTATTACTAACTGAGACCAACCGGACCTCGGTTTGTTCGGATCAGCCTCAGAGGTCCCAGAAGAACCGGACGGAGGACGCAGATGGAACAGAAGAGGAGGAGGAGGGGAGACACCGGTAAAAGAGTCAAAGGAAGCATGGATGGACGTTTCTCCCCTGATCCAGCTGCTGCTGCTGCTGCTGCTGCTGCTGCTCCATCCAGAAATAGCTGCAGCTCGTCAGGAGGTGGTGTGAGGAAGCGTCTGTAATGACGAGGTTTTATTCGCTGAAGCTTTTGTTTTTTTGTTTTTTTGTTTGTTTTTGTTTTTTGCTTATTTATTTATTAGATCTTCCTCGTCGCCTCTATTTTGGGCTTCCAGCTGTGATGCCCCTCAGTCTGCTTGGGGTCGCACTAATTAAGGGCCTGATTGACAGCTCGGTAATTGGATTTATTTCATATCCGCTCCTTGAAGTTGTGAAACCTCTTAAGGCGAGACAAGAAAGGGAGAGGGGTTTTCAACCTCTGTTTCATTAGAAGGAGGGGATTGGAAAAAAAACCCAACTTACCTGCTCTTGACTCTCAGAGGTTTGTGTTTTAAATGTTTTGATCTCTTTTTATTGCTGTTTCTTGACACGTTTATTTTGTTTATTTTTTTTCAAGTAGTGCAGGAATTTCAAAGGCCAAAGAGGTCAAGAAAGAACATTTTGCTATAGAGAGAAGATGCTGTTTCAGTCCTGCAGCTGAAGCACTAAACTACAGAACCGTGATTTGCAATATAAGAGCCTTACTCTCTTTTAAATCTCGCTTAAGTTAAGAACCTGCAAGAGTCTGAGAGACAGATCTCCGCACAACTTCCACATATGAGAATATTGTTAAATAAACAATATCTTTGATTCGTAAACTTGCAATAACCATCTGCTGATTTACATTTAATGCTAACAATACTAATCTAATCTTCTATTGTCTAGGTCCTCAGACTTGCTCATGTGGATTTCTTTGCAACAGCTTGCTCCTGTGGAAGAGGACAACAGGTGCCACTGTTCTGCACTGGCGGGAAAAAACATTTGCATTTTGAGCTTTTAGCTGCATTAACTGCCACAAAACCCCCATGTGAAAAGAGGAAATTGACTCATAATAACGCAAGTCTTTAATTTCAGAATAAGACCAACGTCGATGACGATACCGACTGGAAATGTTTCCTTGTAAATAGTTTTGTGTGACTACACCAGTTTAGAAATATTTAAAGAACTTTTGTTTTCTGTTCCATGTTCTTGCGCATCATTTGAGGATTCCAGGATCATCTTGAAATTGTAAAAACCTGAAGTGATATTCTGAAATAAACTAGTGAGAGCTTAGTGTCCAACGGTGGACTCTGTGCAACTCTGTCACCTGTGACATGACTAACAGATGACTAACATTCCTGTTCACAGGAGAGATCACAAGACGTCGTTCATTGTGATCCTGTTGGAAATGTGCCTCTAATGGGGATTTTTAACCTGTTGCCTAGTCCTCTGACTCCCTAACATCTCTCCTGTTTGATGATTCGTCATGTGTTTCTCATTTAACCTGCACATTTAAGAAAAAAAAAAGAAGAAGTATCTTCTCATCAGCCCCGGGGTTATTCTGTATTTTCCGTTCATCTTTTAGAGGGCAGAGCATCAGCCTGACTTCCTCTGCAGGTATCCATGTCCTTCACCTGCTGTCTGTTTCCCACTTCTGTTAGCCTGAGGTGTTTTTTGTTTGAAGCTGTTTCCTTCTATCATCACAGTTTCTGTCATCTTGTTTAGAAACCCCCCACCCAAAAAAAGATGCCAGTCTTCCCTATTCCCAGTTCACTGTATGGCTTTTTATTCCTATCTGACTGTGCTAATGGCTCATATAGGGATGGAAGCCATGCACTGCGCTGGGAGCAAAGCACACTGGGCCACAAACCCACCTCCTACACCTCACATACACACACACACACACACACACACACACACACACACACACACACACACACACACACACACAAACACACACGCATCCTCACAACATTTACACTCTTCCACTCACTGAAGGCAACAAATGCGGAAACATGTTCAGTCACCTGTCTCAGAAGAAAAAATATCCTTGCACATGCACTTCACAGATAAACATTTATGCATTTGTTTATGCGTATGCATGCAGTAGTTATGCATATGTATGCTGAGCGCCATTACAAACACTCCAAATGGAAATACCCTGCTCTCCCCGTCCCTCCCTCCCTCCCTCCTCGTCCCATCAGGCCCCTGCTGCAGCGAGTCAGTCTGAAGCTGTCAACTGTATCGGCTGACAGACGGTTCTCTGAAGTGAAGCACGCACATCTGCCACAGCATCCCAACATGTTCGATCCAGAGCACAACAGAGATGGATGGAAATGATACGGAGAGGAAGCGGACTGGATTGATTCAGAACAGGGAGGGAGAGACGCGCTTTCAGGGGAATGACGCAGGCTCGTCACCAAAGAATTCATTCTGTCATGCACTTTTCCAGTTCAAACCGCTTTTCTTTGTATTTTTTGTTTTCGTCTTTGTATTCAGAGATCTCTCTGGGATGAAACAATGTTTCAGGTGGGAGAACTTCAGGAGGTGTTTGGTGTGGAGATGCTTTTAACCAGATTTCTTTTCTTTTTTCTTTTTTTTGCAGCTGTGTTAACAGCAGATGTCTTCCTGACAGAAATACACATAGTAACGATGATTCATGCCACGCAACGAAAATGAAGGCATATTTATAATATATTCATAATGCAGTTAGGCGTAAAACAGATGCGTACTCGGAAACTGAGATGAATGTTTATATCAAAGAACAACTGATGAAGATGATTCGTTTTCCCCAGTATGGAACATCACACGAAACAGAAACAATATGAAATCTGGCTCATCTGCTTTCCCTGAACACTGGCTTGATTAGCATGTCTTCATTTGACAGGTGACTCTTATTGATACTTGTCCATATTAAAGTTAAATCTTCAGTAAATGTGACGTATTAGTCCTTTTTAATGTATCTGTTTCATCTCAAACCTTTGCTCTGTCATAATGATTGTTTAGTGCAAAAAGTTTAGGACAAGATTCACAGTAAAGGAGAGATTGCTCCTAAATTCACACCATTGTGCTAAATCTTCACTGAGCACTTTCACAAAGAACTGTATCAATATTTTATTTACAGATTTATTTTGGCTTTACTTGAAGTTTGAACTCCTGATACAGATGTTTTTATCATGATTATTTGGGGGAGGAATAACATATAAAGCAAAGGGAGGGAATAAAATGCACCGATTATTTGGCCAGACATCAGGATGGGAGATTTTATTTTTGCCTTGATCAGCTTTGATTTGGGATCACCTCCATTGAACACTAAAGTCTGAAATCACATCCAATAACTTATGAAATTAAGAGTAGTGAGAGCATTTCAATATCTAAAAAATGTTATTGCAGGGAAAATTTACAGACAGAAATGCACTGATTCAGCTTTTATGGGGCCAATATTGATTTTCAGCTTTATTTGGGGTCAGACAAATTGACAAATTGATTTTGATTTTGATCAGTTGAGCTTTTTTTCTAAAAAAGAAAAAAAACATTAAAAATTGTGGGGTTTTTTGGTTTTTTTAAGTAAAGAGTAAAAAGTGGTTTTGGATCCAACAGAAAAAGACAAAATTTAAAAGACTGTCCAAATGTAGTCTACATTTTAGCATCAGAGCATATGTCTGCAACACATATGTTTTTTTTATTTCATTAAACTGAATGAAGGACATCAATTCTTGTTGTTGAAAAGATGTGCTTTGACCTCAAAGTTAAAATGTTTTTTTATTGGAGATGCACTGATTAGCAGGCTAGAGACCAGCTCTGATTTCTGATATCAAATGCTAAAAAATTTCTTCCCAGCCAGAAACAATCTCGATTCCATTTTTTTAAATGGTAAAAATATGATTCATAAAACAAACCGTGCTACAAGTGGGTTGATAGAGATAGTAGTTTTGAATCAGATAAAAAATGGAGGAAAATCAAAGTAGTGTGTGGTATGTTCTGCTATGTGACTTTTGTTTAGCTAAAAGAACATTGCACAGAAGTGTGTGCTGTTTGTGTTGTTTTCTGTTTGCATGGATAATGTAAAAAGAAAAGAAACACTTCAAATTTTCAGTATTTGAATTGCAAATCAGTGATTACAAAAAACAGTCCAGCTGAAGGAACAATAAGCCCATCTATAAAAGTTATCAACAGGTTTTTATTTTGATATAAGGAAAGTTTGGGCTAAAATTATGCTATCACATTTAGTTCAAGCCATTTTTATAGCTGCCACTTTGCACAAGATTCATGTTATTATATTGTAATCTAGTTTAAAAAAATAGTAATAGCCTACAGCTCAATAGGTAATAGCTAAATTTCATAGCTGACAACTGATTTTAATTGACTTTAATTTGTCTCTCAGTGGGGAAGCTTTTCTGCAGCTGTGCTCATGATTCACTTCTTTATAGTTAAATGCCATAAACGTAAAAATGAACTCCTTGCCTGCTCAGAATCCTATCGTGAGGCTCGCTTTTTATAGAATTCAATGACTGCTCTCAATATGTCACTGAGGGAAATAAATTGAAGATTACACTTAAATATCAAGAGTAGGAGGACTCAGTTTAAGCGCTTCAAAGGTCTTCATGCATGGCAAGCTGATTTATTATGTATTAGACAGGATCCTCTGAGCAGATATCTATAATTTAGTTTCTTCTTGTCAAAATGAACATTTCAGATCAACCGAAAGTGAAATGTGTTGTCAACAATCCACATTCCTATCGTTTCAGATTTCATTGTTTGTAGGAAAGCCGTTTTCCACGTAGGGAAATTGCATTTGTATCAGAATGAACATTAAGGATGTCTGGAAAAGAGCTCCAGAGAAAACTCACATTGTTACCATAGTGATAAGATTTACAGTTTTTATCCATAGTGAGGGAAATAACTGCTCCAGATTTCTAAATCCATAATTTTAAGTCTCCATTTGATTTAGTAAAGATATATAGAGAGGCAAACAATGATTAGGTGAATTAACTTGTCAAAAGAGTCTGTTAGTTTTATTCTCTATTTTTTAAATCAGTCATTCTTGCAGCAACAATTGTGACATGTCCTTTAGAAATATGTGCAAGTTTCAATTAAACTTTTTTTCATTTAAAACAGACGTGTGAAAAATCATTGAATAGTGATATGTCTGAAAATAATTTTAATTCCATGTATGAAGACAGTGAATAAATGGAGATTGAAATGAACAAACTGAAGAACAAATAAAGAAAGCATGCATTTAAATAAAAGTAATAAATGAATCTCTGTTGCAGACTTAAAAAAATTGTCTAAAACTAAATTTTAGACATCTTTATTTTAGTTATTGTCAGTATTGGTGTCTACTGTTGAAAGTGCGATTTGATTATATTTAACAACAGCCTTCCATAAGCGTCCTGATAGTTTTATGCAAAATGAGGTGCAACACTGCCGCTTAGTGTTTAAATGAGGCATTACAATTAAACGACTGTATTTAAGATACTTGCTTCACATCTATACAATAATTTAAGGGTTAAAATATAGGCCGGTTCACTATAAAACTTTAGAAGAAGCAAATTCATCTATTTCTGGAATTTATTTCCAGCGGAACAAAATGACGACTCCAGCGGAAGTGATGTCACGGTCCGGCCCCCAAAAAACAGCAACCGGGGTCTCTGATGTTATGAAAACTCCTCTATGAAATGTTGAGTAACTGCCTGCTTCTTCGGCGTTACACAAGAACACGTGGAGAGGCTGGTATCAGCTCCTCCAATAGTTGACCCAACAAAACCTCCAGGAAGTAGACTGGACCGAGAGGAGACGCCAGGCTCGGCATGGCCAAGCGGAGAAAGTGTGAAGAGACGGAGGCCGATACAAAGAAGCCGAAGCAGGTGCTGAACGCAGAAGGCAGAGGAGCAAAGACGAGAGGCAGGAAGAAAACTGCAGGTAGTAAAACATTAGGGATGCAAATCTGACGTGCTTTTCATCAGTAGTAGCTGTTAGTTTTGCAAGGGTTGCTGCTGCTGCTGGCATCCAGAAAACTGTAATAGATATGTAAATCTGTATCTGAGATCATCGTTTCAGCAGCAGAGTGAGCGAATATTCTAGGCTAATTTACCTCTGATTGACATCCAAAGTATATTTCCAGTTGTGCAGAATATTGTAACTTTCATGTTCATTTTTGCAGGACACGAAGAAAACACTGAGTTTGTTATTGCGATTTGATTGTTGTTTTAAATCAAGCCCCCTACTTGTAAATGAAATTTTTTATTGAATCCCTCTTTATTGCGCACATGTGTTTCTATTTTCATGCTGCTGGCATAAGCAGACAGTTTGAGCTGTCAGTGCAGGTGCGTGGATGAATGGTGTGCATGGTTACTGAAGTGGATCTGCTGTCCTACATGCACATCTGTGCTCCACTTCATCAAAACACGATGCACAATGCTTTACTTCAGGACGAAACATGAAAGATTGGAGTTTTATAGTCTAGCTGGTCTGTCCATTGGTTTTCTTTTTCTTTTTCTTCCTAGGTTTATAGTTTCACAACCGTGTTGATCAGATGTTCACATGGATTTTGTGTTCATTTTAGGTTTTTCATAAGTAATTTAAACTCAGTTCCATACAACAAATAATTTTGATGCATTTGGAATACAAATTTTGATCTGTTGCAATATTTTTTGAAGCCACATTAAGATCCTTTTCAAAAACGTGTGAATTGGGGCCTTAAAAATGGATTAATCCAAAGAAAACAATTGCATTTAATGACCTTATTGACAATAAGTTCAAATGTGTTTATTCTGATTGACACTGTACTTTATTTTTTATTGTCAATTTTTTTGGGGGGAGGGTTAGAAAATGATCCCGCAGAAAAAGAGGAGAAGCTCGAGAGGAAGGTCAACCCCAAACCACGTTTGTCTTCAAAACGTGCAGCGCAGAGTAAATCCTCTTCAGCCACCAACACCAGTAAAACCAGTAAGTACTTCCAGTCTCCACCCAAGGAGGAGGTCAACAGTGAAGACGACTTTGAGATGCCGACTGCTGAGCCACCCGTAGTTAAGAAGAGCACCAAGAAACCAGAGGAGGAAGAAGAAAAAGAGGAGAAGGAAGAGGATGATAGTGAGGATGAGGACGACTGGGAGGAAGTGGAAGGTAGGTGTGGAAATTCAGAGATTTGATGGTGTGAGCTGATGGTTGGAAAGGAATCTGAAAACACTGGGTTTGTTGTTGTGCGTGTTTGTGTGTGTATCAGAGCTGGCCGAGCCACTGGGTCCGGCTGAAACACCAGAACCCGTCCTGCCGTCTCAGCCTGTAGAGATCGAGATCGAGACCGCAGAAGTCAGAAAGCAGTGAGTAGACATGTGCGGGAATGATTAGAAATACTTCAAATATTTTTGCTTTAGTTGCTTTAATTACAATTTATAACAAAATGATTGCAAAGTTAAAATAATAGTTTACAGCCCTTTACCTCTCACCCCAAAAACACTTACATGCAAGTCAATGGGTTCAACAGGACACCGCTGTCCTCATGCCTGTTAAGGGGCTTTAAAGATGGATGATTTAATGAACTCTGGGTTTTATAGCAAACATACAGATAATTATAAAAATATTCTCACCCCTTGGTCTTTTTCACATCTTATCATGTTCAAATATGGCCTGTAATAGGCAAAATTAGTGAAATGAAATGTGGAAGAAAAACGATTCACGGTTTTCTGAAGCTTTCATGAAAACAAGGTGTGGAGTGCATTTGTATCCAACTCACCAATCAATACTTTGCTGAACCAGTTGGATTTGAGTCTTGATTTTGACTAGGACATTATGGTACATAAATTAGTTTTGATGTGAAACTGTTAATGATACGCATAGCCCTGACTGTATGTGTAGACGCCTTTTCCTGCTGAAAGGTGAACACGCACAACATAATCAGTCCAGGAGCCACAAATGGAACAAAACGTCCAAAAAACTGCAAAACATTCGAAACACTGAGATCCTTTGAATCAAGGCTAAAATCCCACTTGTTTAGAGTAGTAAACAGACCATGGATCAGTATGTTTGATGTGCATTGACTTGATGATTTTGATGAAGGCATTGAAGCAAAATGAAATGCTTGTTTCATAAATAGTGACACAGATTACCTTTTTTATGATGTAACAGACTTTGATCTGCCTTGCTGCTGAAATGCGCTGTACCAATAAACTTGGCTTGATTCGACTGCACTTAGTACAGCCCTGCTCTAAACATTCTGAAGTCTCATACATTTTTAATTTAAACACAGGTGGTTATAGTTCTAGGTTTGTTAACCTTTATGACAGATATATAAACTGCAATATGTCCATTTTATATGACTGTGAGCTAAAAGCAAGTGTTTGTTTCTGACGTTCTGCCAGGAAGAAGAGGCAGGCGGAGTTTGAGACGTACCTCAGGCGAATGATGAAGCGGTTCAAGAAGGACCTACTGATAGACACACACAAGGTGAAAACGCCGTACACGTCTCCTTCCTCTCCTTTGGCCTCTTTTGTCGGCGCGGCAGGGGTGTCCGACCTTCACCGACCTCTGACCTTCGCTGTTTCAGGTCCACCTCCTGTGCCTTCTAGCTAACGGGATGTTCCGCAACAGGCTGTGCTGCGAACCGGACCTGCTGGCCGTCGCTCTGTCTCTGCTGCCCCCGCACTTCTGCACGGTGGCGAGGGAGCGCATTGACCAGAACTACCTCTCTGGACTCCTCAAGTGGTGTGTGTGAATGTGTTGAACTTTGAACTTGGTTAAAAACAACAAACACTAAATGTCCTTAAACTCTGCCAATCATGTGAAGGTTTACATTGGAATCCTCAAACTAGGGTTAAGGATTGTATTTATTTATTTATTTGATCATATTCTACCTTTTTGCCCCTTTTAGGTTTAGAGCGACCTTCACCCTCGACCCCAGTCTTCCCACTGAGGAGCGTTCGGACCCTCAGGCTCTCCTGGAGAGGCGACTGGGAAGCCTCTCAGCCAGAGACCACCAGGAGATGACTCATGTTGGTGTTTTTCCCCCTGCCCAATGCAATCCATTTACAATAAATAATAGTTTCAGCATTAGTTCCTTGTATTTTGTTTTTCCTGCAGCTTTTCCTGTTGTTCCTGAGGTCTCTGCAGCTCTTCTGCCGACTGGTTCTCTCTCTGCACCCAGTTCCTTTCAAGCCTCCGTCCTCAAAGGTGATAGATAGATAGATAGCCTTTTGCTAGCTTCATGTTGCTGGACATGTTCTGCTTGGACGATGTCTTGATTCTGCAGATCAGGCAGTAGCAACTGAGTGTAGCTACTGAGATTGACATCCATCTTTCAAAAGAATGCTTAAATAGTTGCTTTATTATAGGTTCATTATAGGAGCTACTTCTCAGTGCAATGCTGGTAAAAAACTTAGTTAAAGGGTTAAAAGAGGAGTCATGTTGTGATGACTTTCTGATGGCAAGGTTTCAGGAAAAAGCAGGAGTTTTTAAAGAGACAGAGCCCCAACTTCAAGGTGCTAAATCATGAAATCTGTCATATTTGATGGAGCATTTTGATAAGAAATGACTAAAACAGTTGATTGTGCGATTGATTTATTCTGTGTGGCTTGAAAACACATGATTTCCTTTAATGTCAACATTAGCTTGAAATATTTTGGCTTGACAAAATGACAAAAGCTTGGCGAAAGCTTTAGAGGCATGACTCTAATAACCATAAATATCTATTTTTCCCAGTCCAAAGGGACTAGAACATCAACTGGAGCCCCAGAACGATGCCAGTCGAGCCAGGAAAGCTCCAAGAGCAACTCTCCTGAGACAAAAGTTTCTCCAGGCACCAAGAGACCAGCTCAAGGTGAGAAAGTCAAAGGGAGCAGCGGAGGCAAGAAAGCAAAGAGGAAAAAAATTAAGGAGGAGGAAGAGGAGAAGCCTGTGCTACCTGGAGGCCAGAGACCAAAAAACTCCAAACGTCGCAGCGTCGCCTCAAAGGTCAGCTACAAAGAGGAGAGCAACAGTGAGGCAGACGAGGAAGAAGAAGAGGAAGCTAGTGACGCCGAGAAATATCAGGAATCCAGCGAGGACGATTTTGAAACCAGCACCAAACCTGCGAGAAAGAGGACGGGGAACAGAAAGAGCTCTGAGAAGACCTCAAGGACCCAAGGCGCTCGAAAGAGAAGAAGAACCGGGAAAAACGAGGACGGCGAGTGGGAGGAGGGTCAAGAGGAGGAGGACGGCGAAGGCGCGATGAGTAACAGAGCGAAGAGGCGGAGCGGGCAGAGGAAAGACGGACCCGGAGCGGACGAGTGGTTGGAGGTCTGCCTGGACAAATCGTCTGCATGGGTGTGCGTGGACGTGGAGCATGGAGTCGGAGTCCCCCACCTCTGCTCGCAGAACGCCACCGCGCCGCTGACCTACGTGGTGGCGGTGGACGGAGACGGCTTCCTGAAGGACCTGGGCAGGAAGTACGACCCTACCTGGATGACGGCGTCCCGGAAGAGGCGGGTGGACGACGAGTGGTGGGAGGACACCCTGAAGCCGTTCATGGGCCCAGAGGACGAGCGGGACAAAAAGGAGGAGAAGGAGGTATGACCAAACAATTGACCGCAAACGCTTCTCAACCCTTTAGATTTTGTTGCATTTTTTTAAAATCTTTTAATTATTTGCTTTTTTGTAGTAAATCCAGTGCTTGTAAAACCATTTATTTCTCTTGAACGCCTGCGCTTTGGCTCAAACTGTGATGAGTATTATTGGGATTTCATGTGATAGATCAATACAGATGTGAACAGCTGTGAACTGGAATGAAAATGATCAATAGTTTTCCAAAGGTATCTGCCAATACAAATCTGAAGTGTATTTGTTATTTCTGTTGAGTCTTTTTAACCAATTATTAGCAACCAATCGCCATCAGAAGTCACCTTATTAGTACATGGAGTCTGTTAACGTGCCATATAATCCAATTTTAAATCCAGGTGGTGTTACTGCAAACATTTGGCTAAATTACGTACAATGTGACAAATCAGGTTAATTGCGGATGATCTGAAAAGTTGTGTCGAGGAAAATAAAGTGCACACTTTATGCGTTTATGTGTATTTTTGATCATTTCACCTCCCTTCCAAGCTCCAGAGCAAGCTGCTGAACAAACCTATGCCGACCTCCATAGCAGAGTATAAGAACCATCCTCTGTACGCCTTAAAGAGACACCTGCTGAAGTACGAGGCCCTCTATCCTCCCACAGCCGCTGTGCTCGGATACTGCAGAGGAGAACCGGTGTACTCCAGGTCAGTTCTACCCCTGTCCTTATTGAACCGGTACGCAGATGTTGCACACATTTATACATTTATACCTTTTTTAATGCTGCGGGGAGATCAGCTGTACTGAGCCAGGAGTTGGATATGAGTATCTAAAATGTTCGGTAGCCTGAAGAATCTTGAGTTTTATGCAGTCGTTAGCAGTTTGGAGTTTAATCGGGCTTCCTTTTTTGCATAAAACCAAAAAACTAGATCATTTCTAAACAGGAACAAGCTTGTCGACTTGGGTTCTATTGTAAATATTGGCCTAAAGATGGAAACATGTTTTTCTGTGACCACCTGATGGTGCTGTGTTGTTCTTAAAGCTGTTCTTCTCCACTTCTCAGAAGTGTCACTTTAAAATTACGCCTTTATTAGAAATACACCTAAAAGTTTTCAGTAAGGTGCTTTATAGAGCAAATACCCCAAATAGTAATAAAGAGGATATGATTATATTCAGACACATGTAGTATGTTTAAAAGAAAACCGTAGGATACAATTTTAAAGACAAATGAGGGTAAAAGAGAAAAATAAAAGCATCTTATATTTGTTTTAGAAATGCTCATTTTATTCGCTTATCTAAAGTCTGATAAAACACGATTACATGCATTCCTCCTTTATCTTTCTTGCTCTGAATAGGAGGCCAGACCACAGAGAGTCCAGGGACTCAAATGGCTTCTTAAACATTGTGGTGCTCTCTCATTTTAAATGTTATAAATTAACAGCTGGTCTTAAAACCCAAATGGTAACCAGTGAACAGAAAGAAGCCTGTTTGACTGTAGCAAGTGTTTTCTCTCTCTTTACACAGATATCTTGCTGTTAACTAAAAACCTACACAAGTATAGACAATAAAAAGAACAGTATAAATGCAATTTGTGTTTCCTTCCTCCACCACAACATTTTGCTCATTTTACTACCAGTAATAACATTTCAAACAAGAATAATTCATTTTCTGTCATCATCAGTCATGAGTGACTGCATCTGGTGGTTTTGCTTTGCCAGCATGAAAATAATTTAAAAATGGGGGGGGGAGAAATCAAATTTCTGTCTTCTTCTTTGTTAGAGATTGTGTGCACACCCTCCACTCCAGAGAAACCTGGCTGAAGGAAGCTAGAACCGTCCGACTTGGAGAGAAGCCGTTCAAGGTGACACCACAGCTGGATCACGCTAGCCTCTGAATTTCGAGGAAGCCTTTAAATGAAAACACGGTTCTACTCTCGCATTTTAAATGTGTCCGATCGACATCTAGATACAAACTCTTTTTAATGTTCCTGTTATCAGATGGTGAAAGGCTTCTCCAACCGTTCCAGAAAGGCCAGGATGATGTCCGAGATGAAGGACGAGAATGACCTTCCTCTGTTTGGAGAATGGCAGACTGAAGAATACCAGCCGCCCATAGCTGTGGATGGGAAGGTAGCTGCCTCAAGAAGAAACACACAGTTGTGCTCATATGTTTGCAAACCTTGATTTATTTATTTATTTATTTATTTTTGGCAATCTTTTAAAGAACATGAAATTGCAACAAGGTGAGAAATTATTGGAAACAAAAAAATCCATCATATCTGCAAAAATGGTTATTCAAGATGCAAAGAAAAACACTTATAAGTTGGCTGCCTGTTTGCAATACGCATGATAAAGAGCCACTTGAAGAAAAGCCAATATTATGCTATAATTCACAGACACATGTTTACGGGGGAACTATACTGCCATAAGTCAAGAGCACACATTTTCAATTTGAAAGCAGTTTCATTTCTTTGTTCTCAACACTTGTAATGTTTGCACTCAAAACTTCTGCTCTCTTCTAGTTCCAGACAGAAAGTGCTAAACTGTACATCTGTGAAATCCCATCAGCAGTGTGTCCCATCCCATTTAAAGAGGGCAAATCAACAGAGAAACACGCAACATTTTTGGCACATTTCTCTTGTTATGTGCTCCCTCTGTGTCCCGTTCAGGTCCCCCGTAATGATTACGGTAACGTCTACCTGTTTAAAGCCTGTATGATCCCGGTGGGCTGCATTCACCTGAGGCTGCCCAACCTGCACCGCGTGGCTAGGAAGCTGGGCCTGGATGCTGCACCTGCGGTCACAGGATTCGACTACCACGGAGGATACTCACACGCTGTGTAAGACCCGACAGCGGGCTTACACACACTGCCATGACGGCAGCAGATGCTTTACTCACACTTTCCAGCTCCAGCTTTACCTTTTTGGATTTCCTCATTGTGTGTTTTATCATTTAGGGTGTGTTCACACTGCAGCTTGAAGTGACCCAATTCTGATTTTTTTTTTTTGACGTAATGCGACCTGTATCCGATCTTTTCATTGCAGTGTAAACAGCACAGGTCAGATTCTTTTCGAATGTGACCCATATCCGATACGTATCCGATTCAAATGCGACCATAATGTCCAGGTCTCATTCATCAGAACTGAACGTCACTGATTCTCAACAAATCTCACTATTCTGAGTCCTGATACGCGCAAGTGGGAAGAAAAACAACAACCATGATGGACTATATGAGGATTAAGTTGTTAATATGTTGCTCCGGTTGGACAACAACTTCAAATATGTAGCTAAGCTCCACCGT
>CAEGAF010176503.1:0-17801 GCA_903067075.1 Micropoecilia bifurca | reverse complement strand
AAAACAAGTTTTTGTCTAAATTAAGGTGAATTCATGGTTCCTTTTTCCACATAATGTAACGGTAGTGTTTATGATAAAAAATAAATAATTATTATGTGATCGGTATCGGGGATCGGTATCGCCGATCATCCCTCAGGGGTGATCGATATCGGTATCGGCAGAAAAAAACCTGATCGGCACATCCCTACTGAAAATCCATCCATCCATCCATCCATCCATCCATCCATCCATCCATCCATCCATCCATTATTAAGAGAGGAAAATTCTAAACTTTAAAAACCTTTGACTCGTTATATCCTCTCTATGCCTGGGTTCAGAAAAATGCTGTGTGCAAGGACTGAGATCACACAGAGACAACAGTGTCACAATAATCAGCATTTATTCAAGACAGATGCAAACTATCACCAGAAAAGCTCATCACAAAACATCAGAAACCTCAGAGCACAAACAACACATGAATTTACCTGAGAAAAGGAAAAGACAAAAGATGGAAACGACAATCAGACAGCAAAGACGTCTTTGGAGAATTGCAAGCGCAAATCTGATTTGTTACTGTGTGTGGAAAGTTTTATCTTCTTTTCTTTAATTTATTCAAATAAGGCGTATCTTTGCTCATCCAACCAGGATCTGTCTCTGACCCTCTTCTCTAAAGCCATTTGTCTCTATTGTCTAAGCAGAGCTTAGACAATAGAGCTGGTCTCCTGCTGGTTTATGGCTTTCACACACAAGTGTGAAAAGCTGAAACTTCCTAATGATTGTCTCCCAAACAGACAAAGGGTAAAGGACAGAGATCTTGGCAAACAATCTGCCTTAACTACAGGTAAAATAAAGGTCAAAAAGCCAGAATAAGTTATAAATTTTAAAACTATATTTAGGCCATTTCAATCCAGTCATGCTACATTTTAAAACTAGCTTATTTTAAATATATTTTCTTAACTCCATCCATCCATCCATCCATCCATCCATCCATCCATCCATCCATCCATCCATCCATCCATCCATCCATCCATCCATCCTCCCTCTTACACCCTGGTCCCTTAGTGGGGTTGGGAGGGTTGCTGGTGCCCATCTCCAGCTAACGTTCCGGACGAGAGGCGGGGTACGGCCTGGACAGGTTGCCAGTCTGTTGCAGAAAAACCAGTGTTTTGAATAACATTTCCTGTGTTACTTTTTCAAATGGCTGTAGAACATCAGCTGTCTGTTTAATAAGGGACAATTCAACCACATTTGGGCTCATTGTTTTCTTTCCTAACAGGCAGAGGACTGATCCTAAAGTTTCTGTTTGTATGTAAAAGACAGAGTTCCAGCAGGTATTTACTGTCTGAAGTAACTTGTGTCCTGTCACTTTCAGCTGTTTATTGCTCAGCTTCTCTGTGGCCTTACACTCTAAAAAGAACTGAGTTGAACCAACTTAATTGAATTGCTTTAATTGGCAACAAGTAATTCAGTTAAGTTTATCAAACTCAACTTAGACATACATGTACGTGTGTTTAGGTGTGTGTGCGCGTGTGTGTATAGTAAGAATATTCTTACCATTTATTTTCTTTATTGTAAATACATTTTCTCAACGTTAGAAATCAACACATACTTCCTGTTCCTGATCAGCCTCTGAATCTGCCGCTGCCTCCTCTGATCTGTTGACTCTAAATTCTCTTGTAACAAAATGATGACAGTATTGCTCTACTTATTTAGTAGCTTGTCTCCTCCCAAGCTGAGATTTATTTACCATTGGTTAAATCTGTATGATCTGAGTTTTTCTGTGTGTTTATTTTAGGTTTCTGTGTCTAGTGAGTCTCTGTGTTGTCCTGTCTTCCCTTTGATTGTTTCCAGGTGTGTCTCGTTTCAGTGATTATCCCCTATGTATTTAAGTCCACCTCTTGTCTTTGTCTCTTGTTGGATCCTTGTCTTATGTCTTGTCTGGTGTGTAGGGTTTCCATCTTTCCTGTAAAATATGGAATCGTCCCGTATTTGGCTGTTAAATGTTGCGTCCCGTATTGAACTGATTTGGTCCGTATTGCTATAAATATCCGATAGACATGCCTGACACACATATTAACTCCAGGTGTAACAATAATGACCAAAATAAAACAGGAAATATTAAGGTCAGCTAAATTGTTGTGGCGGGAGCTACACAGGACCCCAGAACGCTATGGACCGACACTGTTGTCATGGTTGCCTAGAGACGGACACTATGCAGCCACAGTGAGGTGCTATCAACCTGCGTCTTTTTCGGGTCACCCTTAGAAGCAAAACCTCTCGTAAAGATATATATGTGAGAGGGAAGACGCAAATCCAAGGCTAAATAATGTTAGTGATGATGAATATCCAATGTCCATCATGGAGCAGTGTGAGTCCAGACAGAATGGATCAGGAGAGGAACTGCAGACCCGTCAGAACCTAAAGAACCAGAAATCAGAGTCTCTTCATTCTCAATCATCTCCTGAGGCTGAAATGGTACAGAACATATAGCTATGATAAAGTTTCTTGTTGTGCTTTTAGTAGACTATATTGATTTGATTACTTGCTTATTTAATGTATACTAACATCAGCCAAAATAATATAAATGGTCATTTAAGGAACAAAACATACAGATAGATTAACAGAAAATGCATTTATGCACCAGATACAGCCCTGCTGCCCAGGGGCAGTTCTATGTGGAGGCCAACGGCGTACCAAAGAAGTTATACTAAATAAATGTCTTATGTTGATACTCTACTCAGTGGTGGATTTTTTTAACCTTCACAATTTTACTTTAACAATGAATTAAAAATGATAGTGATGCACTTTTAGTTGCTGTATGGAGCTAAAAGTGTGCTAAAATCACACTTTCCATCTGCCAGGGATCTGAAACCTGGATCTCTGGAGACACAAGTGGCTCTTTGGCCCACTTAATATATCCAATGATGAAATATTTCTCTGGTTTTTGTTTATTTGTTTCATTCTTTTTCAAGTGTCGCCATGGGAAAACACTGACTATCCTGGCCCTTGTGGTAAATCTGGTCTAGAACCAGCCTCCAAACCTAACTCCTTATTTGTATACATATTTGTTTTAATACTCTGTAAAATACTAGATTGTTGACATAACTTTTATGCTTTTGGTTGCCTGAGGACACATTTTGAATATTAAATCAGGCGTTATGATCAGTTACTCAGTACTTGAGTGGTTTACCAAATACTTTTTGCACTTGTGTAAGTAAACGTATTTAAAGTATACTACAACTTTGAGGCACTTTAACCGACCTCTATGAACGGTTGCTCTATGATCACTTTTTAAAGACAAAAAGCACTACCATAAAATAATGTCTATCACTGCAGTGGATGTCCCACTACATGAAAGAAGGGCGACGCGCAGTGGTGGGGGTTCCTTATTTAGATTTTTGAAAGGTGGCAACCCTACTAGTGTGAGTAGTACATCGTCACAGTAGAACTGTCAAGTCCTGTGTCAGCTTCAGCTCTCGTTAGCAGTCTCTTATTTAGACCAGTTGCTACCAGTGTCTGGCTTAGCTTCTCACTCGCTGTGTTGCCTCATCATTTGAACTATTGAGCTGTCTTTGTGGTTCGTTCATCATTAAATTCATCTTCATTTAAACCTGGGTCCTCGGTGTTCTCTCTCACCTCCACCACAACCCACTTCATGACGAAATCATTGGAATCATGCCAGTTGTGAATTTTACCTGTGGTTTTCTGTTGGATATTTAATTCCTGTTAAAAGTAGTTTGTCCTCCTAACTGTGCCTGTGTACTCCATCCATCCATCCATCCATCAATCCATCCATCCATTTTCTTCTGCTTATCCGGGGTCGGGTCGCGGGGCAGCAGCTTCAGAAGGGAGGCCCAGACTTCCCTCCCCAGCCACTTCTTCCAGCTCCTCTGGGGGAACCCCAAGGTGTTCCCAGGCCATCCGAGAGACATAGTCCCTCCAGCGTGTCCTGGGTCTCCCCTCCTCCCGGTGGGACGTGTCCGGAACACCTCACCAGGGAGGCGTCCAGGAGACATCCTGACCAGATGCCCGAGCCACCTCAACTGTGTACTTTCACTGAAAATTTATGATTTACTTGCCATGTGACTGTTTTTTTCCCACTGAAAACTTCAATGTTGTACATTTTGGGCACCAAGCTTTAACAAATCTTAAAGTCGTCTCATGGCACACAAAATGTTGCAGCGTTCAAAAATATATTTGTATTCCCATCATACCTTGTTGTGAGTGGGCAGGGATGAATCATGTGTCCTGTTGGGAACAGCGCCGTCTCCTCTGCAGGAGCCACAACACTTTCACAATATAAACCTCATGGACAAAATTAATAGGACACATGTTGCAGTTTATTTGCTCGGCTCTGGAAACAGCAAAAGGCCGCTCTGCAAATTGTGTAACCCGTAAGGGTCTTTCTCTGTCAACATGTTATTTACAGATCCTCTCATAAATGTTGATTTTGTTTAAAACTGCACCTGTTGTATCTGTGATGAGGCAAAATGAGGGGATGGAAGCATGAGAGACAACAAAACACATGGTAATTGTACAGTGAATGGACGTGATCTGCATTTCAAATCAGAAGGCAAAATGCTTGTAAATAATTAAACAGGAAAGCATACAGCGATGCACAATTTGAATAAAACCACTCCAGAAATGCATTTGTTTGAAGGCTTTGAAATAAAACTTTCTCTCAAAGACAGAAAAGTAAAAAGACAGCGACAAACAAGCAGAAATTATTTCAAATGTGATGAGAAGGGATGGTTTTGGCCATTAACTTTTGCTAAAGTATAAACACAAAAGGAAAACCGATACGGAAGCATTTGGCATGCACCCCAGGAGAGGAACCTCCTTCTCCACATTCATCCAGCTCTCCACCATGTCTGACTCCTTCCCTTCCTTCTGTGATGCACTCGTACATTTATTTTCTCTCTCTTGCCTCCTTTTCAAATGTCTTTTCTCTCCTACACTCATCTGGAGAGCCAAATGAAAGAACATCTGCTTCCCTTTGGGAAGTTCTCTTCAGCAACATTACAGATTCTGCCCAACAGCCGAGGAAACAGATGCAAGTAAAAGCAGACAAAGGTCCGACAATAGCTGTTGTGTTGGAAGCAGCCCTGTGGAACTTGTTGGTTCTTTCTTGAACAAAATATTAGCCAACTTAAGGCTAAAATTGGAATTTTCTCTCAGAAGTGTATAAATAAGAGTGTAGTTTACACAGATTAAAATTATAAATTGAACAATAAATCAGTTGTGAGCAGGGGTGGAAATAAAGAATTTTCTCCACCAGCCACAGTTACTGGTAGATAATTTTTTTTACCGGCCTCTCAGACATTTCACCAACCACTGATTTTTGCTTTTTATTATAAACCCCACCAGTAGAAGCAAATTATATAATATATATGATTTATTCTTAACTCTATAAAAACCGATTTACTGACAAGTTTACCATACATATGTATTTATGCATAATTTTACATAAGGCATGGACACCTTAACAGGGTTGTAGAGAAATAAGTTCATTTGAAGTAATTGCTACAGCAAACCTTAACTATACAACCCTAATATTCTTCAAATCATATGTTGAACATTTCAACATTTTGGCTAAACCTCCCCCGATAGTATTTATTGAAGATGTGTCTAGTCATTTATAAAATATTTTAAAATAGGATCAATCACTGTTTTCTACCTCTCTTCTATTTGTTTTCCCTTACTTGTTTTCCCTGAAAACAAAGTCAAAGGTCGAAGTTCACGAAGTTAAAGTTACACTTTGTTTACATGAGACCCAAAATATTCACTTTGAATAAATATTGAAATTTACAATTATTATTACTAAAATATCTCAGAACGTGTTCATTATTAATTCCACAAGTGAATTGTGGAATTAATAATGTGGAATTAATAATGAATTGTTAATTGTGTATTATTAAGCTACCTTAATAATAAGGTAGCTTAATAAGCTACCTTATTAAGCTACCATAATAAGGTAGCTTATTATGGTTTCCAGGAAGGGGAAACCATAATAAGCTACCTGGAGCTTATTATGGTTTCCCCTTCCTGGACTCACACAGACACACTTGCCCTCTGGCCTGCATGAAGCTTTTCTTTATTAACATTTTCTCTCATTTTTATTGGGCAGCAGCTACTAATCTGAACTCTTCCTCAATTTGTCCCTGGTCTCTCTCATAATCATCCTCCTTCAACAATAATAAAGCCCCTGAATTGCTAATTCTCCCTCCTTCTCTGCTACTGAATCTGATCCAGCAGTCAAAGTTTGTGTGATAAACATATTTTTACCACACAAACTTTTCTGAATGGGCTTATGTGGTTTTTAGCTTTTGTCTTAGTTTTTCTGACCCGCCCTGTCTCGTATCTTCTCACTTTTCTTGGACTCCGGTTAGCAGCTAACTATTAGCTGAAATGGCTCTATTTCAATATAATTTAATATTTACTATTTATTATTATTTATATATTATTTAATATTGTAAAGGAAGAATTATTTTTTGTGGTTAAATTTAGGAAAAATTCTGGCTCTCCTTCTTCCTGTCGGATCCCGGGTTCTCTCTACGGTGGTGTGTGTGGGACAAAACACAACAATGCGTGTTGACGTCACAGAATTGAAGAATTGAATCCAAATCGGAACAAAGTGAGAATATACAACAGAAAACTGAAGAAAAACAGAGACATACATTGATTACCTGAGACAAGAGATAGGAACAGCAAATAAGTCTTTGGAGAAATCGCAAGGGCAAGATCTGATCTGTTACTTTGTGCGGAATGTTTTATAGTCAAAGATTCAAATAAGGCGGATCTTTGCTCATCCAACCAGGACCTGTCTCTGACCCTTTTTTCATAGTTAGAAACTCCATGCAATTTGTTCACAAGATCTAAAAGATCTAAATAAAGTGAAAGGAGAGACTCTTGACGTCCTGCTGCTTCATGGCTTTCACAGATCAGTGTGAAAAGCTGGAACTTCCTACTGATTGCTACTGAAGACAGATCAAATATCTTGGCAAACAATCTGCTTTAACTACAGGTAAAATAAAGGTCAATAGGCCAGAATAAGTTATAAATTTTAAAACTATAATTAGGCTATTTCAATCAAGTCATGTTAAATTTTAAAACTAGCATATTTTAAGTTTATTTTCTTAACACTATCTGGCCTCCTGTGTCTCTACAGCCATCTGGGCAAAGAGAAACAGAAGAAGGTAATTTCACAGGTAGCTGTGAAATTCTGACATACCTTCCTCCTTGTCTTCCCCCAGATAGATTCTCGGGAACTAACCCTTTTATCCTGTATTTAATTCAAGAAAAGGTTTATCTTCCAGGAACCCAAATTGTTCTTCTGTTACTGAGGAAACTCAAAGATTTAGTCCTACAATAAAACCAAAATGTAATACGTGCAATCAATAGAATAGAATGGAGTAAAATTGCTTTTTTTCCTCACCTAATATAATGTTCAATCCTAAGTATAAAATTACTACACTCGTTTTCCAAATCCAAAATTTCCAAAATTCTCATTCACTATAAACCTGGAAAATTTTCTAATATTAAGCAAAACATTTTCATTTGATTCTGATTGTTAGAGATAATACAATTTCAAATACATTCATCATCAATTGAATTAATTCTAAAACAAGATAATACAATTTTCAGTCAGAGCATGCTATTAAAAACTGAGAAAAATGTCTTATGTAAATATAAATGTAAATTAAATGTTAGTGGTTTAAAACATTAGTTTTGGAAGACTTCTCATCCTGGTTGCGTGACCCGACCAATATTCTCTTTCCCACAGTAATTCAACTCCTTTTGACCTTCCCACATATGTTAATTTATGGCCTCCTGTCCTGTGTGATAAGACCACAGGGGTCTGAACAGAAGCTCTACTCAGATGTCTATTTTATTTTTCCATTATTTCAATACTTACCCAGCAATAGTTCTGTTCAAAATTAAGAAATTTGTTCAAAAAAGATTCAACTATATTAAACACTAAAAATAATCATTTTTTCTCAGCAATATATTATTTATATAATATTTCTATAATTGGATAAGCCCAATGTTCATCAATAAAAACAACCAATGGGCCTTACCCCGGCCGGACCTTTTCATTGGCTAATGCCCATTTTACGTCACAGTGCAGCTATCAGTGGGTCACCGTCTCACAAACCCTAAGCTAATGTACATTGAGGACTACCAGATCGACAGACAGTTTTTGCGTCAGGACATCGCCTGTATCTGTACAGGCGATGTCAGGTATCCTGATTGTGTTTGCGGAACTAAAATTCACAGATTTCCAAAATCTGAAACAGAAAGCCTTGCTTGGATTAAACGTTTTCACGACTGCGTTTGCAGATCAATCATCATAGGATCAATAAGAACAAAGGATTGTCTGCTGGCGTAAGTATTATTGCTTTGCTTTCTTTGTGTTTAGTGATTGAAAAAAATAGTCAATAATAAACACATCCATTATGAAAACCTTTTAGCCAAGTACAGCACCGATACAACTTCTACATCCTAACCTGTCTGCTACAGCCTTACATTAGCTGAACAGATCAATATGCAATGTGTACCATATCTGACATACATTAAAGATTTTATTTTACCTGAAAAGGCTTTTTACTAAACTGTAATTGTGTTAGCCACGCTAGCACCAAGTGCTAGCCTGCTGCTCTGCACTATTCTATCAGAGCAGAGAGGCACATTCGAACATTTGCAAACAACAAAAATCAGTCATTTCAAAATCACCCTCAAAACCATGAATGTCCGACTTACCCAGCCTTGCAAGAACAATAGGCGTCAGTGATCTTGTCCACAGCAATATTAATGCTGAGGATCCGCAGTTTTCCTCATCGACCGATAGCATTTAGCTGTGACGCCACAATGTTGGAGGCATCGCGGCTCAAACACATTGATATCGTCCAAAAATGATGACATGAACTTGTTGGTTCCCTTGTTCATTGTCGTGGCTGATATGTTTTTAAAATCTGGCAGAAATGCAACACTAATCGATTCAGAAATACTCTAGAGAGTCAGTCGACACCATGTTAACTAAGCCCGAAAGGCCTTGTTTGTGAGACCTGTAGTCCGTGGGACTGTCGAGGGGCGTTTCTGGGCAGAGCTTGGTAAGGTCCATGGGCTGTCACGGTCGATAAAAATTATATTCAATATACTTTTTTGTTAAATTATGACCGTGTGGGGCCACAAGATATGGACAGTACATGCATCACTCTATATTCCAGACGATCAATCCTCTCCTGGACAGAAGTTCAAACTTAATGCATCTTTTTAAAAATTTCTTTTCTATTACCCATACTTTTTTCATACTTTTACCCACATTTGACCAGTTCCCACCCGTGGTTGTGAGCACTACTCACTAAAAGGTTAGTTACACTAATCCTAAAAATCAACTCCACTAATGCTAAAGCAATACAACAACATAGCATTTAGAACAGGTACCGACTTTGGGGACAGACAGGATGCTAGCCTTCGAGGACAGACTTTGGGCACCCTGATTTAGAGGAAGCTAAAGCACTAACTTCAGCCATGTTGATTCCTGCATCATGTCAATGAAATAGCAAAAGGTACATTATAGTCTGTCATTCTCGATACACAGGAAGTGATTCTTTGGGCCAGACCTTTCACTCACGGTTTCAGTCTTCTAGTTGTTGAGTATTACTAACTCTGTTATTGAGTTTACCTCATTGACCACGGCAGGGCTTTGCTCAAAAAGAACCCAAGACAAAAGTATATTTTAAAATGCTTACTACAGGCTAGTTCTAAGGCAATGCATTCTGGGTACAGAATAAACGTCATTTGCTAGCTGAGAGTGAAGGGTCAGGATGAGGATCTGTTCCATTACAGCCAAATGCAGAGACATACTAAAAAAAATTAAACTAGGCTTTTGTCCCCTTGATAGTGAGACGAAGGCAAAACATTAGAAGAAACATGGAGAGAGAGTGAAATATGAAAACAGTAGGCCTACTGCTGGAGAAAGTCCAGGGCTATTTGTTAGTTCCTTGGTGAGAGTCAGAATGTAGACACATCTAAATCTGAAGGTCATGACCTAAAGACACCAATAGAAACCACATCTGGTCCTTCCAGTGCTTATCCATACCTCATTAACCTTATGAGAATAAGAATGTTGAACAATCAGTAAATTGAGTGCTTTGCCTTTTGTCCACCCGGGCCTTCATTACAAAGGCAGAAGGCCTCCTCTCACTACCGCAGATGAAGCTTCAAATCCACCTTCTCCATCAGCATACCTGAACTCATCCACTTGAGGCGGACTCTGAGCCCTAACACAAGGAGAACCGTTCACAGTTTTCCAGCTGAGAATCATGGAAATGTTTCTTCTCCTGGTCACTTTTTACCTGACTGCAAAACTTGTCAGTGCCTGCAGAAGGTCAAGGCTGGAAGACGTCTACAGCAACACAGTCACATGGGAGCAAAACAAAAGTGTTGATTTTATCTATTTGTTCAGAGTATATGGATTCTGAACACAAGGAGCTCCTATAATTAAGTATGCCACCCTACAGAACAAAGATGCAAACTGTTTTAAATTCCACATTGCACAATAACACAATAGAGAGAATGCCAAGTAAATAATTCATAATTTATCTGCAGTTACATACAGGAACACTTGAAAGCTGCTCATTTTGTTGAAAGTTTATGAAAAGTTAATGTCAAGTTATTTTCTTTCCCAATACCTTTTGATCCCATTCTGGTTTTAGCAATAAATCATCTACTTGACAACCACTACATTAATAATAGATACAGTGTCCATGTTATATGAACACAGTAACACTCAAACAAATCCCTAGAGAACTCTACAAAATCTGACATTTTTTTTTCTTTTATTTTGTTGAGCTTTCATTTAGTGCTTTTCCAGCCACAAATGTTTTCAGAACCTTTTGCAAAGTTCATTTCAAGGAACAGTTTGAGTCAATGCAATATACAGTTCAATATTTTAATTGAAATCCAAAGTCTCATTTAAGGAGATTTTTACTACCAGGTTAAGCCAAAAGTGGTCACACCTATAGGACTTCAAGTTTTCACAGGCCTAAATATAACTTTTTTGGTACAAATGTTGGTACCCGCTGAGCCTGCATTTTTTTTTTTACATCTAATGCATGTTCTATGTAAAAAAAAATACACTAATTGGCAAATTGTTCATGATTAAATTGAATTGCAATATGTTTTATAGAAAAGTCTGCAAGTACTGCACTGCAAATAGGCAGGGGGCCCACTATAATACATAGAACACAGATGTGGAGCAGGCAGAGGCTGAAAACTGGTCAGAGTCCTGATCAAACACGAGGACAGAGGAAAGCACCACTCCCAGGCTGTGACCAGGGTGACAATAGGTGATCTCACACTGAGGAAGTGAAGAGCAGGAGTTAACCTGGGCGGCAGCACAGGTAGAAACAATCAGCAGCAACGGGGAAATCAGGACTGTGAACAAAAAAATCTTTTAGAAAATACTAAGGCCTCCATAAAATGACCCTTGAAAGACAATTATATCATTTTAATTTGTATGAATAATTTTTTTACTTATTCAAACAAGTGTACCCGATTATACAACCTATCTTGTGTTTACAGGTTTAGTAGAGGTTCTTGTGTAGCATCTCTGAAGTACATACTTCTTCTAGGCCTGCAGAAATTGTCTTTCACTTTCTCTGATTCGGTATTAGGGATGGACTTTGCATAATGCAAGGTGATCAATACTTGTTTTGTACATGTTTTCAGTGAATACGCATAGATCCCACTCCTTTGAAAAGGTTCTTGTCTCAAGAAAATCAATATCAAGCAATGTTTGCTTTTACTCATGTCAGAGATCTTTCAACACAATGCGGTGCTTTCTTTCTGGGATAGGTGAGCATTGTGTAAGACCTGCTGACTACACTCCATCAGTACAAAAGTAACTGGAAACAAATCTAATGGATTCAAAGCACTAGGAAACTTTATGCAAACTAGTGTCTCGCTTTGTTGGGTTTGAATTGAGCTCTTAACAAAGGCTGGGAAGCAAAGTCTGTGAGAGGACGACCTTTCAGGCAAAAAGGAAACTTTCTCTGAACTTTTTAAATCAATTTAGCTATAAAGAAAATAAATTTAAAATATGCTAGTTTTAAAACTTAGCAACATGTCTTGATTGAAATAGCCTAAATATAGTTTTTGGACTAATATTTAGGTTACCTGTAGCTATAGCAGATTGCCTGCTAAATCTTTTGATCTGCCTTTTGTTTGTGTGAGAAACAATCAGGAGAAGTTCCAGCTTTCACACTGATCTGTGAAAAGCCATAAAATAGCATGTGCTCAGGACAGTGGAGGGGAAGCTCTCCTTCTACTTTGTTTAGATAAAGGTGACAACTGATATTTGATCTTGAAAACAAATTGTAGGTAGTTTATAATTTTTAAGAGACAGCTCTTGGTTGGATATGCCTTATTTGAATAAATTAAAGAGAAGAATACGCCTTTACTACAAAATTTGTACACAGGAGTAACAAATCAGATTTGCTTTTGCTATTCTCTAAAGACATCTTTGCTTTTCTTTGAAGTGTCTGTGTTGTCAATGTGATGTTATGCTTTTAAATGTTAGAGTAAACTGAAAATGTATGACATGGACCGCTGACTGTCATCTCTGTGTGGCTTTTGTTTCCACACATGGAATCATTGAATCTGGGAGCACAAGAGAATATGTTGAGCCAGAAGTTAATCTTTTTATTCTCTTAACAGTATGTAAAGGCATTGTTGACAACTGACAACATTATGCCTCTTTTGTAATCAGAGAACTTCTGCACATGTGCCATTTTGGGAACTATCCCTTGTGCCTGTTCTCTGTCTCACCCAGTGAATAAAAAAAAGTTGGTTGTACATCTGTTTGACACGGCAAAAAAATGAAATACAAAGTGGTAAAAAAAGCTGGTCATAAATCTTTCATAAATCCCACATCTATTATTCAGCCCTGTGGCTGTAAAAATATGAAGTTGTGAGGAGAGAAAAACTTGCAAACCTAAAAAAAAAAGAAGAAAAAAACCTTGTTAATTTTCTGAAAATTATTTGAATTTGGATAAGGATGGGTACAGTACATTTAGTGACTTAAATGAAACCAGTTTGAAGTAAATTTACTTGGTTTGATAAACCACAACAGATGTTCAATAACATTGATGGAGGACCAGTCAACACTAGAAGTTAAACAGCATTGTACAAACCAGTTATAGTTTATGGGATTTGGGTAGAATATTAAATAAATTCAAAACTATTCTGTGACGGAGGAGCCTCACGAGCCGGGACTTAATTATGAGTCTGTGTCAATATGTGAGCACGCGCGCACACATGCACACAAACATACACAATCGCTAACTTCCTCTGTTCCAGCTTGGACTGATGCGGTTCATCGTGGTTCACACGCGGTGTTCCTGCTTCAGTTAGCATCCATCCTAACTTGTTTTCATTTTCAAACATTTTCCCGGTCTTGTTTTCAAGCAGGATTATTTCCGGTTGTGGCGCCAGGAGTCATGTGATGACGTCATCGGAACATACCGAGTGTTCTCTATTAAATTGATTATTGTATTTTTGATTACAAGTTTATTTTTTTCTTATTATTATTATTATTAGTAGTAGTAGTAGTAGTAGTAGTAGTGTATTCTCTAAGAGTTTATTTGAGTTAGAAGTAACTGTTTATTTTTTTTGTTTGCTTGTTTGATCTTTCTGTGGGCGGAGCCTGTGGCTTTAAAAGCAGGGCTCTGTGCCACAGGGAGTCAGTCTGTGGTTAGACTCCTGCCAGATCACAGTGAAGGTGATGGGCTCTTTATTGAAGGTACTGCTGACTGATTTTTAAGGACGTCCTTGTACATATTTTCCACCTGCCACCTGTTGTTCACTTGAAGAACTGAATAAATTGCACTGAAGTGATCTCTGGCCTTGGGCAGTCATCTTTTTGTTTGTGCAAGCATAAGAGAACCCCGTCACATATTCGCATCCTATTTTTATATCACACATTGTTTTTATTCATTCACCAAACATTCCTTAGAGGACATCGGCTTTATTTATTACACCCAGTGGAGTCCTGATCATACTGTCTGTGTTAGACACTCTCAAATATTGATTATAGTTTATAATTATGGAAGGTGACTATTTTTAAGATAACTTGCTTTTCTGTTCTGATGTGAATGTTATGATTTTGCCCATCCCCCACTGTGTTGAGGTAAAGCATAAAGAAGACTATAGGAAAAGTCACTATCCTAGATGAGTGACTTTAGTGACCTTCAACTGTGACTTTAAATGTATTTCACTTTCTTTTGGTGGCTGGTGGAACAGCTGTTATCATATTTATTACCCTCATCTCTGCCGTCTGTCTAACTCACCCTGTCACCACTTAGAGCTGCCATCACAGAGATCTTCACAAACACTCCAGCTGCAGCAGAAGCACATTTTACTTTATGCTTCCATTTATGACATATTTAGCTCTAGATTTAACTTAAGTTACATCATAAAATAGAGATAACTGATGAATGTTTATCCATCTGGTTAAGTTTTGATGAAAGATAAAGCTACTTTTGTGGACAATAGCATGAAAAAATAATCCCTGACCTTTTGGTGGCCTGGAAACTGTAACAACTGCACTAATGGAAATTACAGAACACTTTTTCTTAGCAATGTTTTCTACATTTTTAATAGACATTCCAATAAGGAACAAGCTTTTTAGTTGGATTAAAATTTATTTTAAATCAAAATCTCCCTGGAATAAGAATATTTTGGGTTGTTATTGTTATCACTTTTCCAAATGAGGCCAGGTTGTTTGGAATAGACCATCACTGGCTTTAGATAAGTTCTCACGTCTGTGTGTCTTTGTTGGCTTCAGTTTGCATTAAGATGTAATGACGAGCCGAGCGTTGCTCTAAAATGCATTCCTGGCTTTCTGTATTTCACAGGAAGACTCCAGAATGAACCTAATAAATCAACAAACAGAACCTCTCAACATCAGTTCGGTATCATTTCCACAACCACCCTGTCCACCTAACACACACACACGCACACACACCTACACATGCATGCACATGCACACACACGACTTTTCTTCCTCCTTATGCAGCACTTTGTTTGTTGTCTCCGTCTTTTCATTCCATGTACATCGCTCTACAGGAAGGACAAGGTAAAACTAATGAAACTATCAATTACTGTTTTTTTCTTCTTTTTCATTCCTGTTGCAGTGCAGAGAAGGACTGTGATTATAGAAGGAGTGTGAGGGGGGCAGTGTGTCCAGCAGGGACCGGACCAATGCTGGTAATGATGCTGTAATTATATTTGGCATGAGAAGGTGGCAGGGGGAGCCCGGGCATTAATGTAGCGTTTGGGGAACCTCATCAGGTTTCTGCACGGCCTGACAGTTTTATTAAAGCCCAGCCATCCCCGTCTGCCACATCAGATCCCATGTATTTATAAAATAAATCTTTAAGCGCTGCTCCCCTTCCCTTAATTCGCCTCTCGACGGCTTCCTCTGATTTAGTTTGTCCACATGGAGACACGCTGAGAACTCTGGATGTGGCTAATCGATGGGGAGGGCAGTCTCTGACTATCTCACTCATTTGTTTAAAGGGCTCTTTTAATTTCTGCCCCTTATCTATCAGTGTAATGGTTAGCTTGTTATTGATTGGCTCTTTATGTATTGCCTGCTGTCAGCTAGCTGGACACTCACTGGCCAAACTTTTGAGAGTTCTGTTCGTTTGAGAAGCGTTGTGTGAAAATCTCATTCCCTGACCTGCTACTGCCAGCACTGCAGCATGTTGTCTTTAATTTTAATGCTTCTGATGCACCAGAATTAGCAACTGTCCTGATCTTTTCTATAATCTTTGTAAATAGAATCCAGAGAAGCTTAGGAGAGATTTTGCAATTTTGGCCTCCTCTCTGTGTGAAAACACTAATGTCTGATTTGTTATAAAAGCCCAAATTGATCAGGAATGACCTTCTCTGCCTCTCTCACCTCCCTGTCTTGCCCTCCACCCTTAGTTCCTCCTCTGTGGGATTTGATAAGTGAGAAGCTCAGTGATATAAAAATCTGAGGTCAAATGAAGAAGTTCACTGTGAGCTGTCTGGACATAGAAGTTTTTTTTCTTTTGTTAAATAACTGGATCTGAGGCAAAGAACACAGCACCAATAAGGTGGAGCGCTGGTATTTATAGAGTTTAGGGACCACAGCTGCCTTGAATGACTAAAGCTCTTAAATACTTGCAATCAACAGCTAATAGTGTGTTGATCAGCTAAAGTCCCAAACTGCAGTTTCTTCCAAATGTTTTAAAAATGCTCATAAAGAAATCTACTGTATGTATAATTTGGTCCCACAGCAAAATTGGCTAATGATGACCCACCAGTAGTCTGTGGTCCACCGTTCAACATGAAGATGCGAGCTTCAAGGTTCTGAGGAAAAACTTAACTAAAAGTACAAAGCTGCTCTTCAACATTGGAGGCTGAATTTTACAGTTACAGATGAAGAATTACATGAGAAAATGAGCTAAATATGCTAGTTGAATGTAGCTACAGACTCCCTCCGCTTGTAATGAAGTGGGCTATATTGGGATATCTATTTTGCTTGATGACATATCAAGCAAAACAAAGAGACTGGTTATCCATTTGGCTGGTTGTGGGTTAAATTTTTGCTTCAGCCTTTTCCACATCAGTATACTCTCTGTGTTTCTGCGTAAATCTAAACCTTGTACTCATAGTCCCACATACGTTCAGCCTATCTACTAGTTTAACCCACTGGTATAAAATTGATAAATACCTGTAAATCCAGCTTACCTTATGGTAATGTGCATGCGCACATCGATGTCACATCACACACTGTTTACTCAGCAGATTTTTTTATAAATCTGTTACCTGTTTCATTTTGTGTGTTTTATTTCTCAGAAGTTGATGGTAAATTTTATTTAATTAATCTGCTATGTTAATCAAACATATTAACATAAATAACTTTTGCTGTTTTCAATATGATTACCATACTGTAAACAAGACATTAGTCCCGTTGAGCATCACTGTTACTACAAATACTGTTTTTTCTACAAATTTTGGTCTCCCGCGGGATATTTTGTTCCTATAGCTAATCTACCTTTTTAATATTTTAATACTTCTTTAGAAAACTGCACGGAATATGTCCTAAAAAAGCACTATAACGCTGGATGCTGGCCAAAGCTGTGTTAGGCATCAAACAGAACAACACCTCTTTCTGGACACTGTGTGGAAATAACTAGATTTTTCTTATTTTTTTACAATAAACTTCTGAGAAATAAAACACAAAAAATGAAACTTCTACAGATATGACGGATTTATAAGAAACGTAACATTGATGTGTGAATGCGCATTACCACAAGGTATGCTGGATTTACGAGGTATGACAGATAGTCAGAACACCAGCCCAACACATAAGCAAACAAAGCAGCTGTTAGAGCCCCAGGACCAGTAAGGGATTTATTTATTTATATATATATTAGTAATAATTTCTATGTCATTATAATATTTAAAAAATACACAATTTCACTATGAACTGATTGGTTTTACAATAATATATATTTGATAATGTATGTCGAAATCATTATTTTATGGATTAAAAGAAAAAAAATGCTCTTGGGGGCCCCTGGTGGCCGCGGTAGGTACCGCACGCTTCGCAGGTAAAATGGGCCAACTACACCTCGCTGCAGCAAACAGAAAGGGGCGGGACGGACCACTGTCAGCCTCATACCTTATATGGAAATGGAACCATTGCAATCCGGAAGTGAAGGGGGCGCTATTTCCTGTATTATCCGCGGTCTCCCGTTTTTATTTTCTTTTTAAATATGTGATAT